>CM069444.1:7672519-7853637 GCA_035610835.1 Ophiura sarsii | reverse complement strand
CCACGTGACCTCTCATGTGACCCCCATATCATGTCCATGTAACCTCCATCTCAGTGGTGATTTGGTAAACCCGTGGTGGATTCAAAACCTATGTGTTGTATCCATTATGCATACATTAATCGTAATCAGTGACGTAGCTAGGCTATTCATGTTGGGGGGCGAGAAATGAAAATGAACCGACAAGATTCTTGAGAGTTAAGGAATGCGGGCGTAGCGCGCGAAAATTTTGACTTTACACCTATTTTTTGCACGATTGAGCTACATTTTGGCTCTAAACAAGCTTGTACCAAAGAATATTGTAGCCCGCGAAATTTTTTCATCTGTTTACTTTTGTCCATCATAATTCCATGATTCCTTTGGTCCAGGGGTTCTCAACCTGGGGGTCGTGACCCCCATGGGGGTCGTTTGGGGTTTTCCAGGGGGTCATGAAGGGCTCATAAATATAGGTTTTTGGGCACCGTGTTACATTTCGCTTTAAAATGCTTAGAAAAACCAAAAGAAATGTTCAAATATACAAAATTTCCTGCTCGCATCCAAACTGAGCAGTTTCATTTATGATATCCGGCTGTTTTTTTTCTTTCAATTTTTGTTTTGGGGGTCACGGTACTGACCAGGAATGTGAAAAGGGGTCGTGGGGCAAAAAGGTTGAGAACCACTGCTTTGATCAAATGAACCGACAGTGCCAATCTCAACCGACACGACGTCAATATTGGGGGGGGGGGGGGGGGGGGGGGGTCACTGATCGTAATCATCTTTCATCATGTTCATGACTGATCACATACGTACAAACCGAAACAGGCATTTTGTTGTGACTTGAATTTCAATATAAATGTTAACAAATCAAAATAAGTTGTATTATGTGGGTTATTTGGGTCAAGTATGGGTGGTCATCCAAAAGATCTGACACGGTTCATAATTTTGCGTGCTGGCTAGGACTTGGTCACAACAACAACTAGCAAAAAAAAATCCGACCTATACTGACCCTATTTTGAGGAAACCTCTATGGAAAAATAAACAAGTTATATTTCTTTTTTGGGGGGAGGGGCGTGGGGGGGGGGGGGGGGGCTATTATGTGAAATAGAACCACGAAGAGCGCAATGAGGATTGGAATATTATGGGCACATTATACTGCCCTACCATGACAAAAGGGAGTAATGGGACACTTTTTCAAAATGGGTTTTTCTATACTAAATGATAGAAATAATGTTGATACACAATTCTATCATAGCAGGAACCCTCAAAAATTCTTAATTAACGAGTAATTAGCATATCAAAAAGGAAGCATGTTCACTTTTTACCAAATAAACCACGACAAAAGGAAGTAATGGACAACAGGAGATACAAGATACAAGGCAAATTATGTTTTTTTGTAAGCGCCTTGAAAAGTGATGAGTGATGTTCTGCTAATGTTATATCAGTTTAATGTCACATTTAATGTACATTTTTGAATATTTTGCAGAACTTTTTACAAAAACATGTTTTACCTTATAGCTCTAAACTTTCCTGTTATCCATTACTCCCTTTTGTCATGGTAGGGCAGTATAGTCAGAATAGGAAGCAAAGACTATGGCCCTCTTTATCAGGTGACCCGTCGAAAAATAGCCAAAAATCTGGCAACAGGCAAATACGATGTTTAAAACGTCGGATGAAAGTAAAACGCGCGCATGTTTACCACATCTTTTATCGCCAACTGGTCAAGCACCCTTACTCCAAAATTCAGGTAAATCACATTACATTTCCACAAAACATACGCCTCGCCTATGTACCATCATGGTTGGGTTTCGACAAAATATGCCCCTTTTTAGTGATACAAATCTACAGGGAAAAGGATACGAAATGGTTTCTTATCGGGATGATCATAACTTCATAAATAAGTGTCAGAATGGACCATTTCAAATAACTTAGTCAAATTAGTTAGCTATAATTCGAAATAAATTCCATCCACTAATTCAAATTTGTTTTCAATTCAATTTTTTGAGAACGCCTAAAAAGGTGTGCTGGTTGTTGACATCAAAAGGTGTTCAAGATTTGTATATTAGAAATATTTACACATATTTTAAACAATATACATGTAAGATCTTTACAGGATTTAGTCAGCTGAAACGTTATCATGTTCTATTTTGAACACGGTGTTAAACAAGGAACACCTTTTTAACACCCTTTTTTGTATCAGTTTGGGAACACCAGTAGCATAGCCAGAGGGGAGGGGGGGGGGGGGGGGCGAGGGGGGCGATCATGGAATTATGATGGTCAAAAGTACACTGATGAAAATGTTTCGCACGAAACTATATGTCACATAAATGCAATACTCTTGGTACAAGCTTGTTTAGAGCCAAAATGTACAGTAATCGTGCCAAAAATAGGTGTAAACTCAAAAAATGTAGCGCGCTGCGCGCGCTTTACTTGACTCAGACTCATCTTGTCGGTTCATTTACATTTGCCCCCCCCCCCAATATGAAGAACCTAGCTACGCCACTGGGGAACACCATATGTTCTAGAACGCGTCCGGTGTTCACAGGTGCGTTCTTTAAGGGAAGTGTCAACCCTATTATTTTGATGATCAACTTTTGCTTCTAAGTTTGAGAATATTGAATAAAAGTACATAAAAGTATACATTTTTAGAAAGGAAATTTGATAAGGAAGCCGATGGTGATATCAATGTGATACCAAATAAACTAAATTTTGAGAAATGAACCAAAAAGCCATTTTTTTACCCCACATTTTTCAGACAGCATAACTATAAAATAAAAAATGGTAATTTGTTCTAATATACGTTTTTGTAAACAAAACAATTTTGTCTAGGAGGCAATTTTTTCTTTTTCCAAAATAAAGCTTGGTTTTGGAAATATTGCTAAAAACATCGGAAAAGTGTAAAAGTCGTGTTTTTTTGCGTACATTTCGCTAGAAATGGATGCATATCTCGAGTTAATCGAAAAAACAAAAATTGCCTCCTAGCGCTGAAAGTCCTCTACACAATGGTAGTAAAAGCTTACCTGATAGTTTGATATATTTTTAGTTATGTTGTCTGAAAATTCGTAAAATTCCTTCAAATTTGAACTTCTAGAAAACATCGATTTAGTAAAAATATTGACATTTTCCACCATTTAAAGCGTGTGACCTAAAAAGCGAGTATACTATTGAACAATCATAATAAACTATCATATTCAATTTATATTGTCACAATGTGAAGAAATTGGAAGAAAACTGAAATTTAAATGATCGTAAGATTGGCCTTTGTTTACATTTTAGACATTGTTTTGCGCTCTTTTGATTTTCGCGTCTACGTCGCGGATATTAAGCGGCGCGTCTAGTATTACGCGCGGGAAGTTTCAGCGCGCGACGCAATGATCGAACAGCTGTCGCAGCATTTGAAAAGCGCGGAACTCCGCTTAAATTCCTGCCAAATAACTATGCGCCTTTTCCTGACTCAAACTTACCAAAACAACAATTTAAAATCACCCAAAAGAACGGGAAATAATAGCTTCCGACTAGTAACTTATGATGGTAATGATAGAATACATATAAAAGTATAAAATAATAGAGAAATATGAAATTCAATTTTTGAAACAAGTGACGGGTTGACACTGCCCTTAACACACGTCTGTGAACACCTTCCATTTATTTAATAATAAACTTAATAACAATAAAACTTAATAAACATCAGTAATAACAACGGTATTTCGCTTCTTGATTTATTTACCTGTGTTTTCAAACATATTGGTGGCATCAATTATTTTGTTAAATACCTCCACTTGCTTCTCATTAACAGTTCAATTCAATATTATAGAAACGACCATGTTTGCTTAGTTGTGCTGACAAATCCCTTTTTAAAGGTGTTTTTTTTCAAACAAGAAGTTAGTTTATTGATTTTTCGAAAGCCGAACCAGAATAGTTTAGGACTATAAGAGGGGCGATATTTACACCCCGTAATCACACATAATCCCTTGACTATCGCCCCACACAACACAAGGCGAGATTTGCGGTTCTAGAATCACCTTGATTTTAAATTATGATCAGCGATTATGACTTTATAACAACAGGATTAATAATTATATTCCGTGCTAGACAATACAACAAAAAGAACAACTGTTTAAATATTTAAGCAAGTCTGTTCAAATGTTTAAACAGAGTTTTTAAATATTTGTTTAACCGGTGACCTAAACAACTATGGTTGCTTGAAGTTTTAAACACATTTTTAAACATAGATTTAACAAGTGTAGTAATCTATTATGACTAGCGGACCCTTTATTCCATTATGACTAGCGAACATTTTCCCCATTATGACTAGCGGACCTTTTATCCCATTATGACTAGCGGACCTCTTTTAATTATGACTAGCGGACCTTTATTTTTATTATGACTAGCGGTCCTTTTTTCATATTATGACTAGCGAACCATTTTTCATATTATGACTAGCGAACTGTTTGTCTATTTATGACTAGCGGTCCTTTTTTAATTATGACTAGCGGACCTTTTTTAATTATGACTAGCGGACCTTCATTTTTATTATGACTAGTGGTCCTTTTGTCGCATTATGATTAGCGAACCTTTGTTTCTATTATGATTAGTGAACCTTTGCTTCAATTATGACTAACGAACCAATTTTTCCGTTATGACTAACGAACCTTATGACTAACGACCTTTATTTGAATTATGATTAGCGACCCTTATGATTAGCGACCATTATGACCAATGACCCTTATGACTAGCGACCCTTATGACTAGCGAGGTTGACCCTTCTAGTTACACCAACACTAAAGAGCCTTGAGCTATGCTTAAGAGCCTTGAGCTATGCTTAGGATAGCGGTGGAAATGGTAGCACGCATGCTGGCAAGACACAGTTGGTGTAAAATAAATCAGATAAATGGTGTAGGAGGGGATGATTTATTACCCTGGATATGTCATCAAAGACGTGGTCAAGAAAGTTGGATTTTATACAGGGCACGGAACCGTAATGTCAAAATTAAAAGAGGCCACCAATATGTTTAGGGTTGTCCGATTTTTAATTATTAGCAGGATTCCTTTACCATGGTTACGGCTTCATAATTTGGCCCCTGCACTGCTTCTCTGTTAAATATTTTTACATTATGGTATTTCCCTAATAACATGGTTCTGTCCACGTAATTTACATGATAAAATGTATGTTGATTTACTTTTGGTGACTTTGCCTCTGCTTACTTTCATTTTGTCATATCACATACAGTTCCCAAATAGACTTAAAAGCGTCGTATGCAGCGTATTTTGGGCTATCCTAGGCTGCTTATCTTGGTTCTAGTTTAAATAACTTTTTCTCATACCTTTGTTTTCTGGGTGATGATCACTTGCATGCATTTAATGCATTTTCTTGTTTATTCAAAATCGTGCATTAATGATAATTTTACAAGAATAAAAATGTGAACAGGTGAACTTGTCAGACCTGCTGTTGCTGTTTTTCTTCTTTCTCGTTTCTTTCAGGAGATGGCACATTTATGGCTGCCTCAATGATGCAGTGTTGGCTCCTCAGTATGTTCTGTATTCCAGTACTACGGCCTTTGAAGAAATCCCAAAGTACCGTACCAAGGACTTCGCCAAATGTACCATAGACACGATAGAAGTAGACGTATACAGAAGTCACGCTTTTTCCAGGAGAAAACATGATGTGAACAATTATTTTTCCTCAAGTGCTCGAGTTCTATTACTATTAGCTCTCAAACTGCTGTAATCCTCAACGAACACGTGACCGATATGTAGGTCCAGTAGCAGAAACAGTGGACGCTGAAAATGGTCTCTCAGCTCTGACTCGTATACAGAATTAGCCATATTTAGCGACGGTTATTAGAAGGAGCCATTTGTTTACTATGTCAACTATTATCACATGACAACACTAAGTTGCCATTTATCAACAGTTCATACAATTGGTATGACTAATCCCTTCAACATAAAATGACATCTTAGTTAAATTGCGATGTCAATTGGTATTGTTATACTATACCGCTATTACCATGATTACAACGGAGGTAAATCGGAGCCTTTTCAACAAATTGAAATATCGTACTTGAACCGAACTGCGACAATTCATAGTTTCGTCGTTTTTTTCATGACTGGATTGCTGACGGTTTGCCGGATTGGGACATATTTAGCGACACGCGCTGGTGTGCAAGGCTCAGTGGCGTAAACAGTGGTGGTGGGGGGGGGGGGGGGGGGGGGGGGGGGGGGGCTGGTGGGCATCCCCCCTGCCAGAAGGCTTGGACCCCTGATGCCCCCAAATGAAATGACAAACTCTAAACAACAAAAGGTCAGATATGCCCCCCCCCCCCCCGATGACCCCCACATCCCCCCCCCCCCCCCAATTGAAGACCCTAATTACGCCCCTGGCGAGGCTGTGTATAGGTATCAGACATGTGTCGGTGCAGTATACGCCGCCAGTCACCAGGTTTGTTATTACATGTATACTTTAGATCGGGTCATTGAGCAATTGTTCCGTCATTATTTTTGATTGAAATCCGTTTAAGTGTCAGTGTTTGTTTGGAAGCTATATGGCCGTGTGTTTTGAACTCGCCACCCTTCCCGTTGCATGTCCAGATTTTTACATTTTACACCATCTGAGATTCGAATTAGCATATCGCAATAATTACTTGTTCTACCCCATAAAAAGTATATATTTTCTGAACGGTAATCTCACAAGGAATCTAAATATGCGATTGGAATTTGCATGAGACCTAATGGTAACATGCTGTTATTAAGAATATTCAAAAAATATCGATTTTTTTTTCATATTTTGATTAAAGCTCAATATTTATTTTATTCCTATCCCAATCATCATTTTACTGTGCATATTAGTTCCTCATGCAATTTACCCATCAGAACATAATGGTTGTCAAGGGTAACTTGTTGAAATATACTATATCGGGAAGTAAATGAGCACAAACGTTTACATTTCAAATTTATTAGAGTTTACACATATATTTTTTTGGCTATTCACCCTATCCTATTTTAAGTAAGATTTTTGAATTCCCCTATTCGAGAGCTTTCCAAAAATGTATAACTTTGCTATAATCGGTTGAATAATTTTGTTGCTATAGTCATGTATGTAAAACCGATGAATTAGGGCAAGTTCACTGTGTAGTGAATAGGGAAAAAGCCAAGGACAATGCAATCGATTCGTGATTACAACTGTTACGTAAGAGTTGACACGTTTGTTGAAACAGAAACTTATAGAATAAAAAACAATCTATAAAATGAGAGCAAAATCATGTTTGTACCAGACAGAAATGATGAGTTATTGTAATTTGAACGTAGATTTGGGAACATTTTCTATATTCCCCATAGAGATTGTACACGACGCCACCGCCACCGCCGCCACCGCCACCGCCGCCACCCCTGACTTTCGAAGTACAATCAATTATATCTCAGCCAAACAGTTATAGAAATACCTGATTTATTCACACAGTGTAGCTAGATAAATAAGCTTTCAAATGACACCTACACTATAGCTCTACCACATATAGTTGTTGAGTTAATAAAGAGAGATGGATGATTCGTCACCAAAAATGCAACGCCGCCACCCTTTTTGGGTGGTCAGTTCAAAACACATGGCCATATTCATATAAATCAGGAGGAGTTGTGCCATGGAATAGTTTGCCCCCATATCAGAATTTGAGATACAGCGCGCGCAAGAACCTGTTACCTGATTTTTGTTGTTCTCCTAAAATTAAGTACACCATGTTTAGTGTTATAACAATGGAACGGGAATCATAATGAAATCATTAAGACTTGATTTGAAAAGCTAAGACCTGGGAAATTCGTTTGTTAGCAAACGACTCATTATAGGCCTACTATATATATATATATATATATATAAATGCTTAAGAGGTTGGTGCAGCCACAAATTAACCAAGTGAGTGATTATCAATGATATAATTATTATTATTGTAAATTATACATGAGTAAGAAGTTGAACAGATCGTAGACGTATATACATATACATAGCAGCCTGCATATAGCAATGTCTTATTATAGGGCTATATCTTGAGCTTTAAACAATTAAATAATGTTATGCATTATCAATCATACTAGAATAAAGCATGAAAACGGTTTGTTTTGTGTAATGTATTGCAAACTATCAGTAAAATATTCAACTGGACGCCTAAGGGTAAACACAGTGTCATACAGTTATCTCCACACTCAGTTGTGCATTGAACTGATCTCCATTGTTGTTACAAATCCCGGTGTCGTTCATGTATAATAACGCCATGTCATGCATGTGGAAACTTGCACATGTTGCCATCAAAAAAGGTCATACAACAATACGGTATAATAAGTTCAATTCAATAACATATAATATATTAACTGAATGGTAATAGGAATAGATTCAGCTCCGGGTTCGTGTGGTATATATACCTGTCTGTCTATCTATCAAAAGAACCATCTTAATCATTTACATGATAAAATAATAGCCGATTTTTAGTTACATTCAGTATTAACAAGACCGATTTGGTCCTTGGAGCTACTACACTAACCTACATGGGATTTATTTGACTTCTCGAAAGGTATGTATCGTTGTACAGAAAATATCAATTTATCTAAGGCTTTATGTTTTTAACAAGACAAAATGTTACATAGTTAAATTCGGTATCAAATTCCTAGTTCTCAGGCTCCGGGTAACAAGCCTCAGCTTTTCAAATAAAATACAGGGTGTTCCAAAAATTATTATTACCCATTGATACTAACAATTTTGTTATTAAACATGAATGACATATATGATATTAGGTTCGTTTTTTTTTAATCCAATTAAAAATATTGTAACCTCTCATTAACATTTTAGATCATGGACATTGGACTTATCAAATTGAAGATACAACCCATTCTGTAAGGAATGTTGATTTCACCCTTTCGACAAAATGCAAAAAATGTGTGTGTTAGAAATGTTTGCAATAAATCACCCAACTATAACAGTAAAAGCTGCTACAAATTGTGAGAAATTGATTGAATATACAGTACAGCTCGAAATAGAATGGACACTGACATTGCAATGACATTGCACTGACATTGCACTGACATTGCAATGATGCCTTGAAATGTAACCCGATTAGTGCAGTCATTGCAATGTCATTGCACTGATATTGCACTGATATTGCAATGACATTGCAATGACATTGCAATGACATTGCAATGACATTGCAAATGACATTGCACTGAAGTGCGTTGACATTGTCCATTCTATTTCGAGCTGTACTGTAGTTACATAGTCGCCATTTGGATATTCTATTTTTTCAAGTCACTTATACTTCATCAATACAGGGTGAGTCAAAAAGAAGTTTACTCGGATTAGGTGATGTTTTAAAAAACAAACAAATGAGACTTGAGAGTTCATTAAAGCATATATTTAACAAGCATTCTCTCCTGCTTATTAGGAAAAAAGAATGACACAAATTGACCATTGCTAAGAGGAGTTATGCCTATTTTAATAAAGGTACTCATTTTGCAAGCTGTCCACGGAATACTTGACAAAACAAATGTAAAGTAAGCATTTTAGCTTGACAAAACATGAGCGCTTTCAGTAAAACAGGCATAACTTCTCTTAGGAATGATCAATTTGCTTCATTGATTTTCCCTAATAAGCAGCAGAGTATGTTTGGTAAATAAATGCTTTACTGAACTCTCGAGTGTCATTTGTTTGTTTTTTATAACATCACCAATCCGGGTAAACTTCTTTTTGACTCACCCTGTATTCTTCATAAATAGTTCTAAAATCTAATAAGGTATATCTTAAAAAGTATAGCCATAAGATATGACTAAAATAAAATGGTATCCATAATAATTTTAACTTACTTGGTATAGCTTGTTGTGGGACGCCCCATAATTCCTTTGACCCGTTTAACCTATTTTTATATAGTACCAATAATTGTATCGTCTAATTATAAAACAATAGAACACGATTTGCGTAATCAATTTCATTCAATACAATTTTCCGATGAATAATAACTACATTAATTAATCAATACCAAGATGATTTTTATTAAATGATATAATTGAATTGTAAATATGTTCACATATTTTTACAATAATCAAAAATATGTGCACATATTTTTACAATAATCAAATAATTGTCACATAACAGCGTTCTTATTATTTTTAATCAGTTTGCTGGATGACATAAGTCCAAATGATACCTTGGTCATATATACATCTAATGTTGTTGGTGATGGCGACGAGAGGGTCTGCCAGAGATGAAATGAACTTGTATCATGGTAAGTTATCTATATTACTTCAAAGTTATTCGTCAATCGTTTTCAAATTTGGACTCTAAATTTAAAAGACTTTTGTCAAATGTCTAACCATTAACTGACCATTGTTGTGAACATCGTGAACCAACCTGTGGTATACTCTGTACAGAATGATTAATACATTTGGGGACGTATTCTCGTACTAAACAAAAACCGTGTCTTACTAAACTCGTGTCTTAATTGAACGCGAGTTTCACTTTAATACGGGTATTCAATTTAGTGTGGCCCAAATGGGGTACAATAAATATCGACCGAATTCCTCAAACTATAACGTGTATTTTTAAGACTACACGATCTGCACGTCAGCTTGCACCGAGCACGGTTACGTAATCATTCAAGACGTGCAATTGGTGCACGATTTTAGACGCGTGTTAGACTACCTCATACCCATGTTTAAAGTTAAGGCCCTGTCACACCATAACGTATCGCCTCAACGTATGCCAACGTATGCGAAATATCGAAAAATACGTTGGTGTACGTTGGTGTACGTTGGTGTACGCTGATATAAGTTAGGGGTACGTTGGGGATACGTCGTTTACGTTAAGAGCACGCTGTGATACGCTGTGACAATTTGGAACACGTCGAGCCCGCGAAAAAATATTGAGCATGCTCAAAATTTCTCGACGTACTCAACATGTGCTTAATACGTTCTGCATAAGTTCCCGGTAAGTTTATGGTACGTTAAATATACGTTGACATACGCTGACATACGTTAGTGGTACGTTACTCGTACGTTACTCGTAAGTTGGTATACCTTGATGAACGTAGGCTGACGGGGAAACGTACAGCCAACGTAGTGATAACGAGTTGATAACGTATATGTGCCGTATGCCTGACGTATTTCCAACGAGTTTCAACGTATTCTCACGTATTCACCTTATGCCGGGCGATCATGTAAGGCCCTGTCGCGTATCCATAGCGTATCCATAGCGTATTGAACGTATACATAGCGTATGACTAACGTATTGATAGCGTATCACTAACTTATAACATACTTATGACAGCGTATCACAGCGTATGCGAGCGTATGCCTAACGTATGCTTAACGTATACTTAACGTAGCGTAGCGTATTCGTAGCGTATGATGATGGGTTGATGTGTTCAGCACGACAGACCATGAAGAAGTGAGGATGAGATACTCAAGGGACCCATTTAATACTCAAACCCTCCATAAGTTCCCAAAACGCCGAATGCTCGCTAGCTGTACGGTACATACGCTAGCTGTACGGTAGCCCTGTCACACCATGGCGTATCGCCTGAACGTATGACAACGTATGCGAAATATCGAAAAATACGTTAGCGTACGTTGGTGTACGCTGATACAAGTTAGGGGTAAGTTGGGGATACGTCATTTACGTTAAGAGCACGCTGTGATACATTGTGAAAATTTGGAACACGTCGAGCCCGCGAAAAATTATCGAGCATGTTCAAAATTTCTCGACGTACTCAACGTGTGCTTAACTTACGTTCTGCATAAGTTCCCGATAGGTTCGTGGTACGTTAGACATACGTTTACAAACGCTGACATACGTTAGACATACGTTGACATACGCTGACATACGTAGAGGTACGCTACTCGTCGTAAGTTATAGGTTGGACCTATAGATTTACCCTTCTAGATATTTTAATAGTTATCATCTAGGCTGCGTTTACTTTAACTGGCAACACTTGTCCCGCCGTGTACGAAACTCAATTTCTGCAGCGGCATAAGTCACGTGTTCGTTGTGCGCCGAGGATACTCTGAGGATACGTCGAACACGGCAGACATATGCTTCGAATACGTTAAGCATACGTTGGTCATACGCTCGCCGATCGCATACGCTGTGATACGTTGTCATAAGTTTGTTATAAGTTAGTGATACGCTATCAATACGTTAGTCATACGCTATGTATACGTTTAATACGCTATGGATACGCTATAGATACGTCCATTCCATCACCGATGTCGACTTTTCCTACGCAATTCGTTGGGAAGTTGGACGTTCTTGGACGTTCTTGGACTCTGACAATTTTCGAGCTATTTTTTGAATACGTCGGCATACGTTCAGGTCACGTTCAGGCTATACGCTATGGTGTGACAGGGCCTTCTTTGAATGGAGAATTTTTGTAAAGCTACTATTTATATGTCGTAGTTGTATATAGAATATGATTACTATAAATTGGCGTGGATCACTTGTTATACCCACAAGAGGTGTCACGGAAGTAACTTGTGGATATTTAGTGGTGAATGAGCATTCTAGTATTTGTCTTTAATGCATATGTTTGAATAGGGGGTTGAATATAGGGATGCCTCACTTTATGTCCCCGTTCATCGACAGTTAGCAAACTATGTGATGAGGAACGGAGTCTAGGAATCATCACTTAAACGTTATTTAAACACAAAAAACAACACAAATATTCCTTCAATGTTAATTGTTTGAAATTTTGTTCTTCATCGAAAAACAGATCAGCAGCCGGACAACACAGAATTTGTTTGGGGACGTATTAGCAATATGTGCCACACCAGCATTTCTGATGAAAGATACGATGGAGATATTTATTCAACATTAAGAAATGCGTCTTCGGGAAATAAACCAGTTAACACTGTGGTAAATAGAATAGGTAGGTCATTAGTCAGACAATATTCTATCACCAACCCATTTAGTAGACGCAGACCTCATATTTTGGAGATCACCCATGATCTCATTTATGTATGTGATAGATCAACATGATCTCCCATAAACCGGACAAATACATGTATAGTCAGTTTACTACATGTATAGCTTCAATAATTTTAGGTTAACACAGTTGTATATACTAATGGTGCCTTCATTTACGGAATAGAACGCGATAAAACTAACAAATACTGTCAGTATCATAATCTGCTTCATAATCTGGTCATTATGTGTTAGATTAGTGGCGTAGCTACCGGGGGGGGGGGGCATGGGGGAATCCCCCTCCCCCTGACCGAAAAAGCCCTTTGCGCCCCCGCCCCAACCCTATTTATACCCAGCCCAGTCTCCGGATGTATTGTGTATAGGCATTATGACAATTTACAAGGACCTTTTTCGCGGGCGTTTGGTGTACAACATGCCCTTACCCTCCCCATTAAGTTTTATGAGCTGACTGAAAATAATAATTGGGTACCATATTTCTGATCTCCCCCCCCCCCCCCCACCCCCCCCCCCCCCCCCCCCACCCTAAAAAACACTAGCTACGCCACTGTGTTAGATAAGCTTCATTCCGTAAGTAATAAAACTCCATAATGTCCCCCTCATTCATCAGACCCTGTCCTCTATCAGAGAGAGAGAGGGGGGGGGGGGGGGGGGGGGGGGGGGGGGGGGGAGACACCTGGGTTTTTTTCCTTCAAATTTCAGAGGCTTATTTCTCGGACCTTTCAAGGTTGCCCCTATAAATATCGTGATTCAAAGATCACACATTTATATAAGAAAAATGTATACAGTTGAACAATCCAGTTGCTTTATAAACGTAATAATTTGCCGGTGAGCCATCTTAAGGACGCGCAATGATCAACATCTGAACTCAATTTGCATTTATTATTCAACCAACACGAATCTACATTCTAACAACCATCTATTTTGCAACACTTTAGATTGGGACGATTGCGATGAAATGGCTGATGAAGACTTCCCATCCCTAACATTAACAATCATTGAAGACACTCCTGTACCACGTGAATGTGATAACCGTGCTCTACTGAGTCTCCCACCTGGACTGGTCGTGAAGGAATCTGGAATCCCGGGAGCTGGAAAGGGAGTTTGGGCAGAGAAGTTCTTGCCTGCTGGAGTTCGCCTTGGTCCCTATGGAGGAGAAACTCATTTTTATGACGATCACAAATCACAGCAAAGCGGATATTCATGGATCGTAAGTGTTAATTGTGTTTACAATAGCCTACATAATAGCAAGCAACCAATCAGGAAAATAAAGTTCACATATTAATATGACGAGTGGGGGAGCTCTCTCTAGTCCGAAGGGTTGCCAGTCCGAAGGGTCGCCAGTCTAAAAATTGAATTAGCTAATCCGAAGGTTCTCTAGAAAAAATATCAGATTAGACTCTCTAATATAGTTTGAAAATGTATACGGTTCGCCATTCCGAATATTAAGAAAGGTTCGCAAGTCCGAACTTAAAAAGGTTTCACTAGTCCAAATATCACAAATACTCTCTAGTCCAGATATCTGTAAATGGTCTACTTGTCCGAATATCAGAAAAGGTTCGCTATGCACACGCCAAGGATCCAAATACTGTGACTAGCGACCCTTATTTTTTCGGACAAGTGAACCTGATATCATATTTCTATTCATGGGCTAGCGGCCATTGTTTAAATTTCAGACTTGCCAACCTAAAGACCTATTCGTACCTTTACTAGAATTCCGACTGGCAAACCAGATTATTTTTTCGGTGTGGCGAAACTAGCGAACCCGATTTTCGAACTAGGGGGAGCCCTTTTAAATATTCGGACTAGCGAAAGGTAAAGTACGTGTTCGGACTATAGAAGCGTCGGACTAGGGAGGGCAACCATCGTACTAGGGAAGGGGAAACCTTCGGACTAGAGAACCTACGTACTATTGAGGTCTTACCTGCAAAGGGTGAAAAGTTAATAAAGTTGATAATACCAAAATGTCATGTGAAAGCAAACTGATAAACAAGATGGTCCCCACCACATGAAACAAACTCTCATTGTCTAATCTAAATTATTAAGTTATTCAACTGGAGGGAACAGTAATTACCTTGGAAAATCCGTAAACAAGTACAAAACCTGCAAACTTGTCAGGACTAGGAGAGCTACATGGAATTTGTGTCTGTTTGTTTGTATTTCTTTCTTTTTTCGTTATTGTTGTTGTTAGTTGTTTTACTATTGCTGTTTTTTGTGTGAGGGGGGGGGGGGGGGGGGGTCTTCTATTTTCTTGGGGGCTTGGTTTTTCTTCTTCAATTAACACAGACTATCAATGGTTCATTGGGTCTATTTGGATTTGTGAAACATATTTGATATAAAATACCTGACATTGTTTCATCAAACCGAGCACCAGAGTCCTTTACATGCACCAACTATATATTTCACTTTCTGGCATACGACTTGGTAAATACAGTAAATTATTTAAAGGGTAATTGTGCGACAATGTTAATTTCCACGCGGCTATTTATTTTACCATAAACAAAACAGATTTGTCAGTAACCTTCCCAACTTTCAAGGTATATCAGAAGGATTATTGAATCGGCAATGTCTGGCTAGACGTCCCGTAACTCAAGTGCGCATGATCAAACCAATCAAGGATACGTTGTAGCTATACGGTTTATTCCGTACGGGACGTGAGGCAAGATAGAGCCATTGAATCAACTCTTTGCATGTTTGTACGTATTTCACATGGCGATTCCATATCCAAATATGGTGATGAAATTCAATAATGTTGACATTTTTTGAAATATTTTGTGAACTTTTGGAATGTCGTCTGCATCTGCCAGCCGTGTGGAAAGTGTTAATGTGAATTCTAAATTGTTTTATGAGAGTCCAATGCTTGGTCGTCCGTTTGTACGTATCATTATGGAACTTTTAAACCCCAAATTGTCTTAGATTCCATATCCAAATATAATGATGAAATTCAATAATGTTGACATTTTTTGAAATATTTTGTGAACTTTTGGAATGTCGTCTGCATCCGCCGGCCGCGTGGAATGTGTTAATGTGAATTCTAAATTGTTCTATGAGAGTCCAATGCTTGGTCGCTGTGGCCTATATCAATTGTACGTATATTTATGAAACTTTTAAACCCCAAGTTGTCTTATATGTTTATGAATCACGATATCAGATTAAATGTGGCGGTAAAAAAATTTACTACGTGGACGCGGAAAATGAGCGGAGATCTAACTGGATGCGATACCTAAACATGGCCAGAAAGGAATCAGAACAAAATCTTAAAAGCTACCAATATTTAGGACAGAGATACTACTATACCTACAAACCAATCCAACCAGGCACTGAACTGCTTGAATACTATGGATTCGAGTATGGGAAATTACTAGGGATCAATATGGATGAATACTTTTCTGATAGCGATGACTGTCTTACTGACTTCCAACATGGTTTGGTCCCAATACCCGACATTGGTAAGTATTTACACACTTATGACTTGATTTCAATTGTTTACTTAGGTCGCATTGCATAACCAGTACGTATGGCTCATACGTACAAGTAACTTGTACGTAAGACTTATACGATAGTCACCAATGTAGTATTTGACATCACCATACGTACAAAGTACTAATCAAAATTGTACTGAAAACTCAATTCCTTACAGATTGGGACGCCTGTGATAACACAGAGAGTGAAGGTTACCCGACTGAACCAGTGACTGTCGTTGAAGACAACCCACTACCAGACAATTGTCACAATCGCGCCAAACGTAGTTTACCACCTGGTATTGTTGTGAAGGAATCTGGTATACCTGGCGCAGGTCTCGGTGCTTGGACAGAGAAGTATATACCAGCCAATGTTCGATTTGGTCCATATAGAGGGGATACACATCTGTATGACCAAAAAGCAGCTGCGTCCAGCGGATATTCATGGATTGTAAGCATCTATTTTTGTATCCAGTGACATCACTCTGAACACGGAATAAAACTGTGTGCTACATACAATTGTAGCTTAACTATATCATTACTGGGCCTTTAATGTGTATAGACATTGTCAATATATTTAATAATTTCAGCCACTCATGTGAGATAATTGTATCATCACACTCTTGTGACATACATGACACAGGAATTCACTGGGGTGAGGGGGATCATTTCCTAGGTGACGCGTATGTTACGCGTTATTGTGGAAGTATTCTGAATGATATTATCTAAGAACGTGTTTTTACTGAGGCACTGGAAAGTTAACGTTATTTGAAATAACGGTAATTACCGTTAACTTTTTCTACTTGCGAAAGGTTACCGCTAAGTTAACAAGCGTCCTAATCGATGGGCCACGACATTCGATCTTTTGTTATACCAAAAATGGCGCCCCACTGGAAAAAGTAGTTCCTTGTCTTTTAATTATATTTTAACAACATAAACACGATAAATGAATGTGAAATTCGTTGTAAACGTTTATATTGTATTCAGTTTTGGTGGAAATTATATTTTAATCATTTTTCGAAAGATTATAGGGCAACCTTTGAGTTCTTCGAATAAAAACACAACCGCAACACGCCTGTTATGTAATTGAATATGATATATAGCGATACAATAGGACGTTTCTAGTCCCTTCATTTGATTGTCCTTGCTTTAATTTTCTGTTGAGGGTTTAATAACAATAATTGTATCGCCTTCTCTCTCGTTAGATTTACTGTGGTGAGAAGAAGGTATACTTCAGAGACGGCATAAATGAACGGACTTCTAATTGGATTCGTTACATCAATATGGCCAGGAATAGTAGGGAACAAAATATGCGAGATTATCAAGATGGTGGACATGTATATTACAGAACTTTTAAACCAATTGAACCAGGCACTGAGTTATTAGTCTTTTATGGTTATTCATACGCTGAATACCTTGGTATTGATATGAATAAATATTATTCGGTGGATAGTAATGAAGAAGACAATATAAGCTGAAACCACAGGAATATACCATGCAATCGACAATTGCTTGGAGATTATACAACTGGTCATGGTTTAATAAACCAAATACGGTAGATATGTTTTAAACCAATTAAAGCAGGCACCTTCGTCTTTTATGGAAACTCATGTATTTCTACGCATTGATTTGGATCGGTTGGGTGGATATAGTTGTATTGAAGAAAGTCAAACAGTGATAATATTAAGCAATCGAAAAATAAAAGAACTGGTCATTTATAGGCTAATTGTCTCAACGGTGTGAGGATTTAAAAACAATAACCATGTGAATACTGTGGGATGATTAACAACGTCGTCTGTCTAATATTAAGCAATCGAAAAATAAAAGAACTGGTCATTAGGCTAATTGTCTCAACGGTGTGAGGATTTAAAAACAATAACCAATCATGTGAATACTGTGGGATGATTACCAACGTCGTCTGTCGTCAACGTAGTCATCCATTTAAGCAATTCATATTTGTATCCGTCTAATAATTTGAAATTTATTTCGTCACTTCCAAATAAAGATAAACTGAAGTTTCATTCTTTATAAGGCCTGCCATGTGAATACAATCCAGGTAAATTTCCCGATCCGAAAATGTTAGCGTTCCATTTCTAGTAAGACCGTTTAAAGTTAGAATGAAGGTCAAACTCGGCAAGCTTAATATATATTTGGTCGAATCCAACGAAAAGTGTACACGTGATGTTCAGGCCTCTAATAAAATAATGTATATCTTGACAATTTTATTTTTGTGTTATACGTATCCGCCTCGATGAGACGGTTCGCGCCATATATAATATGACCAACTTAAATGCACAATTGGGCGTATACGAGCAATAAACCTACTATTTTTTACCCTTTTTACAAAATAGTTGTTCAGGTTTTTTGTTAGACATATAACCGTTTAGATGAAAACGAGCTTAAGCGGAAATAATTTTGCCTGTTTGATTGCTGGATATCTCAAGAATGCCTCTTTTAATTTTTGGTTACTTTCGATCAATCTCTGAATTGTTGTGATTTTTTTTGCTGTGGTAAGTTTTGACGTTACCTACAAATACATGTTTTGTTAAATCTTACTTTCGGGGAAGAATTCGCCTGAGGTAGAGTCATTTGTGCTGTAAGGAAGCCTAAATATATTAAATACTTAAATGCATTGTCCCCATTCAAGTCGATTTTTTGATAAAGCTGTTAGAAATCTTAAAAGCGGAAACGATCGGTTTGGTAAAAAGTATGATACAATGTACATGTGCGCCAAGTTTTATCATTTTGAAGGCAACATTTTTTGAAATATCAGCAATAAAAGGCTGTATTCGTAGGCAAATTTGAAATATGAACTGTTACCTTCAAATACAAATAACGATACCGTGGTACTTCCCTCTGTTGTTACATACTTTTAGCGACTGGAATAAAGTAGGAATGTGCGCTGCGTTCGGAAAGCAACGGCAAAACTTCCAGCTTTTGTTTTAAGTAACTTTTCACACAATTCTGTAGTTTGTGTACAAGTGCATCAATAATATGTTGTTGTCTTAAAAGTTGATTATATAGCCTCCCTCTTTCTCAATCTTATTACTCCTATTAGTGTAGTTTTGTATGCTATTCACGCAAAGACATCATCTGACAGTTGATTTAAATCGCAATGGGTGTGATTAATGTTTATATAAATATTCAGTAACAGCATCTCGTGCATGACTTCATGTTGTATTCGGAGGTAACATGTATATGTAGGCAACATTCAATAATATACACAGTGCATATTGGCCCTAAATTATTTTATTTTACATAAAAGCCGTGCGCAATCATACAATCTGACTGGATATATTATTATATTTATATTTGAAGGGGTAAATATAAAATGCATGGTGTAATCACACTGTTTTTGCCGAGAACATATTTGTTGTTGGTGTTAGAGTGAATGAATGATATTTATATCCATAGATTACACGTTGATCGTCTTAAAATGAATACATTTAGACATAACATCCATGAAATTTCGGTTTCATAATCAATATTTTCATATTCCATTTTGTATTCGTAGGTAACTTATATATTAGTTAATGGGCATGGTACAATTTCTGCATTGTTTGTCGCTTTCATTCGCACCTAATATTATGTAAATATTAAGTAGGAATGTATAAGACGGGAATAATATTGTTTGGTGCGTAATATTGTTTTAAACCAGCTTGTCGATATGATGTATGCGTAGTTAACCAATTTCCCCAGGAATTGCAGAGCAGTGACTACTGAGGTACTTAATATTGGCCATTATTGTAGTTGTATTTGAAAATGGAATTCATGTGAAACAAATATAAAATAAATTGCTTCATTTTTGCTCTGGCAGGTTGTGTAATGTCACCGAAACGTATTTTAAGTGAACAAGAAATTTAGTAAAACCTTTTCATTTTTTAAAGGTGGGAGGGAATCGAGGGTAGGCCTATACTGATTTCAGTCTTAAATACAAAAATTACTCATGAATAATGCTTCCGACATTTATTTCTTAGTGTAATTGAACTAAGCAGTGGTTTTGTTTTTTTAAATCATAATGAAAGGCACACGCCCGACAATATCTCTGTCGTGGCAAAACGTATTAGATTAGTGTTGTTAAATCAAACAACATTGAATTTCTAAACATAAAATTTCTATTTTCTCTACATCTGACAAAATATATCATATTGGTGATTCTATGTCAAGCGGAGTCTGCCTCCGGTTGAAACTCGATAAAGACTGACTATGTACGACATTTAGAATGATACAAATTCCAAACTAGGAAATTATATCTTAATTCTAATCTGACAACTGAATGTCTTGCTGAAAGTTGTATGTGCGTTATTCCGTTGTGGACTGAAAGGCAAAATATTTGAATGTTCTAGACTTTGAACATGTTCGGCTCATATTAAACTTATATATATAAGGTCTGATATGAAATTATTTCAAAGTATATATTAAATGAATCAAAAAGCGATCTGGCTTTCGTGTTTAAAACAGCTATTCAAAATGATAACTTCCAGAAGGCCTCACTTGCCTCCTTTATTTAGAACAAATTGAGGAAGGCAACCGGTTGTTTTATTGCTTAAAACAAATAACCTGACATTCAAGACTATGAATTACAGGCAAATCAAACTGTTTGCTTAAAGGAAACCGCTCGCTTTCTAAATAAAGATAGCTCGGTGAACTATTCAATAGTTGATTCGATCCAATACTTTGGATTCACACGGAAACTGAAACGTTCATTCTTAACATTCTACAATGTCCTATATAATACACAAAGAGTAATTATGTTCTATTATATATTCATTCTCGCGACATGAGAGACCTAAAGAACTAACTACACACAGAATACATCAAGAACCACTAAACTTGTTAAGTAGAGATTACAAGGCTGAATGATCACGAAGCTGAATGATCAGATGTTTCTTAATTAAAATGTGTATATATGCTTAAGTTTTTATCATGTTTAGTTTTAATGATGAACATGCTTTTTACCAAATTAGATCAGTAATAATAATAGTATTACTAGCGAGTTAATTGATTGTTTAACTATAACTTTACGAAATTTTAACTCAGTACGATATGTATGTTGTCATAATCTTGCCCTAAATCAGATGTTAAATATTACACACTTCTGATTGTTTTGTAGAAGTTAAACGCACATTCTTAATAATTGAAAGTCAAGCAAGAAAGACACTAACAAAATTGGATTATCAGATACGTTAGCATAATAAAACATTTTCTGCCATAATTATCATGTGTAAAAGGTTAATTCTATTCAATATGCCTTTAACATCAATAATAATAACAGTATAGGTCTATCATTAGTGAGGTTATTGATGCTTAGGGTGTTTTCTTTTATATCTTAGAAATAGGAACATGGTTTTATATTAATTTAATGTTTAATTGGTTAATCTTGCTGTTTTATTCAAATGTTGAATATTACGCAATTCTGATTGTTTTGTAAAAGCAGCGCTGAGTGCACATTCTTAAATCTACTTATAAAGTCAATCAAGACACCATTCTGATACGACATTCCCCTCACACGCGATTCAGGGCATAAAAAACTACGTCGAGTACAATTTTGCCCTTAAACCTATGTCAAAACAACGAATCCAACTGTTCTTAGTCAACGAAGTTGAAGTTGAGAACAAATGTGTTACCTACGAATACTTTGATTATTGCAATGTAAGCTACCGTGTTTTAAGTCTTAACATGTTTTAAGTCTTAACATGTTTTTCTCTTATAGGAATGCTTAAAAATGTTGCCTGATATATTGTTCTTAATAAACCTTTTCAAAATTACAACTGACAGTTAGATATTGTATATATTTTTCAACATTAAATTAATTTTCTAGTATCTATTTAAAGTAAACTACTGGGAATATGTTCATAATATTAGGATTTAAACATGTTTTAACATGTTTATTTAAAAAAACCAAATATTGCATAATTATTTCACCCCCAAAATGTAACATAAATTAAGTAGAACATTAATTTATTACAGTTTTACTTCTCTTACCTACGTATACATTAACTGTTACCTTCGAATACCAAATTTCCACCTTCCTCTATGTACTTAGGTTTTGGGCGCATGCTCAAAATTCTAAATTCTAAATTTTACAGAAAGGGTCATTCCCCCTCTTTGAGGTACATAAAAACAAATGTTCATTAAAATCATCTTGGTGAAAGTACACAAAGTGACTCAACCTCATGTTTCAAAGTATTGAGAGCCTGTAAATGCTACCTAACTGTGTGAATCTAAAATGTAAACAAAAAATGAGCACCTGGACAAATATGATCACTTTCTATCAGCATTGCATCTTCTGAATACAATACAATCACAAATTTGAATGAAATATGTAAATAGGTGGAATAATCATCACTTAATCAAAATATGATACTTGTATTGGTAGGTAACATTGAGAAGTGTACCTTCAACTTCATCATTCCGCCACGTGGTCAATTGGAGAGATTAGTGATGGCACTTTTTTTTCCATACAAGCTTGATATGTTGACTTTGAGTGGGGAAAAGGAATAAGAGATTGAAGCATTTTAAAACTGGACCCTAAAAATCTAGCCGTGGACACTTTTCGTTGGATTCGACCATTTATGATATGCATGATTTGCCTACATCTGTCTAAGTCTTGGCCTAATTGGCTAAATATTTGCAGTGAGGTGAGGTAAATGTATTAGTGTATTGATTCAGACACAAACATTTAAAATGACACCATATTGTTCACTTAGTTTTCTCAAAATGTTATTTTTTATCATTGTTATCAATATTAAAGCAAACACATTTAACACTTTCGACGCGACAGGCGTCTGCAGACGACATTTACAAAATGTTTAAAAGGTTGAATGTCATCACCATATTTGGAATCACCATGAGAAATGAATTAAAATAAGTACTATCATGCCTCGTATTGGTTCAGTATTTCTTGAGATATTCTTTCAAATGTGGGAATACTTTTTGAAAAATCTGTTTTCTTATTATGGTAACACTAATAGCCGGTTGGAAAGTGTTACTATTCTGCATACAATTTGAATGTGTTAGTACGCGTGCAATGCTTTGTGGGATTTGACCTTCTCAAATCTGGAAAAGTCTCACAAGATTTGACAAGATTGATTCCAGACCTACTATTATAGTGTCTCCAATACCAAAATTGCGGATTCCTTAGTACAATGTTAACATAGTAAGCGCGTAGCATGCCTTATTAATCGTCACGACTGTTATGCCAGTGGTTATTAAACAGCTATGAGAGTTTAAGCAATCCCATTAGTTCTCAGAGAAATCGGCGACATTTAGATGAGACAATTGAACACGGGAGGTGGGGCTTACGTTTTAACAGTGCGTCCGACATTCACAATGCGTGGTTTGCTCCATAACGCGCACTTCTGCAGTGCCTCTTTGGCGCCTTTCCTGCGCTTATGCCGGCGCCGCGACGCTTACGCATGGTGTACTCATCGCATGGGATTGGATGGAATGTTTGTGGGTTATTCGATCCTAGCAGGGGTAAAAGTTGTCAAATGTGGACAATAAAATGTACTTATTTCTTTGATAAATGTCTAAAGTATGATTGTTTAAGAATGAGAATAAAGGTATTGTTTTTAGACCGTGCCCGTGTTATATTGTCTGACATAAATGCGTTATAATTAGAACGAATTTGCTTGTCACGTTTTAACAAGCAGTAATATAATCTTGAATATTAGGTTCGCCAATGAACCATGCAATCGACCATCGAAATAAAAAATAAAAATAAATAGCTAACGGCGGGCCCATTACTAGAGAGGTGGGATTTTTATTTACTGGGTTATGGTAGTTGACTACCGTGTGTTATATTCTTGGGTTTGAAAAGGTAAAATTTCAACATGCGTGGGATCGATACATTAACATTGGACTTGGCTTAATTAGCCGATCAATTTCCACCTGTGCAAAGAGCCAAATCACTTAAGGTCATAAAACAAAAGTGACTATCTGTCAATATCAAAGACTAATTGTCCTCAATTAACTTCTTGACATGAACAAATAAATACAGTTATTGGATTCCTTGTTTTGTAGATTTCATTATTACGTCCGGTCATTACGTGATTTAGTAAACATGGTAATGGATAATGGTATGAAATGAGGCAATTACCCAACTTAAAGGCATATTATGCGATCTTTTTCATGGGACGCCCTCTATCCTTGATTTTATTTTGAAAGCAGATTTTCTTGCATATTTACATTTCTGATCATAAATCATAAATATATTCTGAGTTACAGAGCGATAC
The DNA here is from genome assembly GCA_035610835.1 of Ophiura sarsii. Classification (NCBI taxonomy): domain Eukaryota; kingdom Metazoa; phylum Echinodermata; class Ophiuroidea; order Amphilepidida; family Ophiuridae; genus Ophiura; species Ophiura sarsii. Next base: position 7,829,020 of record CM069444.1, on the reverse strand, counting down.
GATTCCAAGTTACTTCAAAATCATTGTTTAAAGAGGTTTAAATTAGATTGTCCTGCTGCAGGACAGTTTATTTTTTATTCCAAATTTACTCTAAACCATGATTTTGAAGTTATTAGGAATCGTATCACCAAATGTATATATGATTTATGATCAGAAATGTAAATCTGCAAGAAAATCTGCTTTAAAAATAAATCAAGGATAAAAGGCGTCACATGGAAAATATCGCATAATATGCCTTTAATGTACATTGATGACCGAGCAAATGTATACTCTGAAAGGTTGTTTAACAGTCAGTAAGATCGAATAAAAAATATGAAGTTTTAAATTCGTGCAGCGCATTCATGGAGGCCGCCATTGTTATCATTGCGTCATGATAGCTGCTGTCAATCACGCCGAATTGTTACCTTTTACTTAAAATGACATACCCATTTCAACTTTAAATAATCATAATTTGGCTTAATCTCGATTCCAGATGCTCTATTTTTAGGTTCAATTGACCCGAACACACACATGATTGGCCCATTTTTGCGTTTTAAACCTTTTTTTTCTTTTCATTTTGCAGTCGATAGGTTTTTCTTTCCGATCTTACCGACTGTTTAAGGTAAGGGAAGCCATCAAAACTCGACCGCCCGTTGACCGCCGGTTACGTTCGGTTCCGCCCGGTTCTTTCAGGTCAAATGTTTTACTGGTATATGAATATTCACGCAGGCAATACCTTAAAGGTATATTATGTGATCTTTCCAGGAAACGCCCTCAACATCGAAAAAAAAAAATTGAAAGCAGATTTTCTTGCAGATTTACATTTCTGATCATAAATCGTACATACATTCCAAGTTACAGGGCGATACGATTCTTAATTACTTCAAAATCATGGTTTTAGAGTGAAAATAAACTGTCGGATTGTCGATTTTTGTCCGACAACTTATTTTACTCTTGTCTAAATTCACTCTAAAACCATGATTTTGAGGTAATTAGGAATCGTATCGCTCTGTAACTTGGAATGTATGTCCGATTTATGATCAGAAATGTAAATCTGCAAGAAAATCTACTTTGTAAAAAAAAAAAAAATCATGAATAGAGGGCGCTCTCTGGAAAAGATCACATAATATGCCTTTAATGTGCGGGGACAACTGTAATGCTACAAATAACCATTTTAATATTGATATGTTTATCAAATTGTATTACATGATATATGACTTGGAATCAATACTTGATCCATTTGATAATAAGATTTTGACGAGGAAGAATTTAGAGATGCAGTATAATATTATTCCTACTCCTCTTATCAAATATGGAATCATATTTTACAGCCTAAAACAATCATATTATCGTTATGGTATTTATATTCATGGAATATTAAGGAATAAGTGCGAGTTTGCACTGGACTGCCGAATCTCAAAAAAGAATTCAATTTGAAGCCAAACACACTTATTCGAAATCAAGAAATTTGCCAACATTTCGACGATTGAAGTTGACTAACCTAAGATTATATTCAAGGCAGATGCACTGGAGTTTGCATTGCTTTAAAAGTCATTAAATAAATTATATATACTTCTATCTTACAAAGTAAAAAACCTTTATGACCAGAGCGTAATACAGTATGCAATCTTTACATGCAAACATTGTGCAAAGTGTTCAAGCATAAATTGAAATAAGAAGTTCTATGTTAAAATCTGTTGAGCTATACCAAGGTATTTGAAAAGAAACCAACTTTCAAATTAAATTATACTTAAAGTCTACTTTTAACCTACTTCAGCCTTGCAAATAATTGAAAGCTGAAGGTAAATCCACTGTTTACAAATGACAAGTCCGCTGCAGCACAATGGAGTAGCCTATGCTTCACTAAGCTTGGCGAGTGCTTCACCTTCTATCCTTAAAGTCATTGGGCGCTCACGAAGGTTCTGTTCTGTTACAGCTCAACAGCACCACCGGCTTACGCTCTTCTACAAAATGCACATCAACCACCCTTTAGGAGGAGGGGGAGGGGTGTCACCCGTCAGTCAGCACACCCACTACTCAGAAAGTCCGCTATCCAAAAAACCATTTACTCAGAAGGTCTGCTATTTAGAATTCTGAATAGCGGGCTGGTTTTCATTTAAAATGACCCTTTACTCAGAAGACTCGCTTATAAGACAACCCATCAATCAGACTATTTTTAAGAGTTAGGGTTAGGGTTTGGGTTTGTTTGTTTTTGAATAAAATACAACAAAAAGCACACTATTCAGAAAGTACGTTTCTCAGAAGGTCCTCTACTCAGAAAATTATGAGTAGCGGATCTTCTGACTAGTGAGTTTTCTGAATAGCGAGTCTTCTGAATAGCGAGTCTTCTGAATAACGAGTCTTCTGGATAGCGACATGCACCCAATATTTAGCAGAGATACCTCCCACACCGTATTTTCAACGTCGTCCTACCCGTTCGAGTGTATCAATGGGATATGCCAGTTCATGCACTTTCATTGCTGACTACTAGAACTCGCTGCTTTATAGATAGAAGCTTTCTTCATTCAGTCGTTCCCTTATGATACAGTCTTCCAGACGATGTTGTTGGTAACATCTCATAGGCAGGAATCCGGGCTTTCAAGTGCCGCGTCCACGGACACCTTCATTACAACTCTTAACTTGGCATTCATACTCTTTTATGACACCCTTCAAGTCCTTTTAACATCTTACTTTACATTAGCCTGGTGGTCATGGTTTCAGTATAGGTAAATTCTTGACTGGGGAGATGGTGGATAACTAAGCATGTATCCACCTGGGCTGGTGATTCGGCCACGCCCCGACAGGTGACGATGAGCATCTCCTGGTAGAACTAGCATAAAGCTTAAACCCGTGTCTTACTAAATTAAACGGAAACGAGTTTATCTTTTAAACGACGTGTTTAACCAACCCGATTTTAAATTCTGCAAATCTCGTCCCCAGAGTGGTCGTGCGTTCACTGTATACAGGTATTCAATTATTGTGACCCATATCTACACGACCTACACGATCTGCACTGCTCCGAGTACGGTTGAGTAATCATTCAAGCCGTGCAATTGGTATACGGGTTTAGTTAAACGCGCGTTAAACTACCTTAAATTTAAATTTAGACACTATTCAGTGAGTTAGACACGTGTTTAAGTTGAACACATTTTCGAGAATTGCCTTTAGTTAAACGATGTGTTTAAAGTCAAAGTTAAACGTGTTTGGTTTAATACCGTGTATAATACGTACTAGAATACGAGCCTTTAAGTTTGGCTACAAAACACACATAATGGAAGACAGAGTAAAAGGGGGAGAAAAGAAAAGAATAATATGATACAAAGAGAGAAAGAAAAACAAACGGAGAAGAAAATAAAGGTATTGGAAAAGGAGAAATTAAAGGTAACTTATTAAGACAATGAAATTAGAGAGAGAATAAAAAGGACAAAAGAAAACAGGAAACGAGAAAAAGACAAAGACTAACAAAATAACACAAGGAAAGAGGAAAGGTATTAATAGAGGGTGAAAATAAAAATGAAGAGAGGAAAAAAGACAAGACGAAAAATAAGAAGAAAAAAATAGTAGTATACCACATGTACCATTTCGATACCGGTTTTGGGGCACATTGCTCACAACTTGGGGCATTTTGCTCCTCAAGGGTCAGAGGCCATGGAGATTAAGGTCGAGTCAACGTTTAAATCGATGGTTACGAATTTACGATCAAGTAGACATTAATGAGTCATTTAATGACGTTTCCTTTTATTTTCGCAATGAAATCGATTCGTCTAATCTAACTAAACATATTTATGTTTGCAGCTCAATGGGTTTTTTCACCAACAAGTTATTTTTAGCCGTCACTATTGTAATTGTGTGTATACTGCAGTGTGTAACAAGACACGACATCACATAAAAATAACGATAAGACAAGTGTTTAATGTTTTACAATCTTCTTTTATTAATACACAAGGAAACCTAATTGAATTGGCAGGTCTTCCTTGATGGATTTCTTTGCCATTATGACCTCGTGACAATCAGTGGCAATTACGTTGGCATCACGAAAGAGATGTTCATTCACTCGTTTCCTGGCTCCTTTAGTGTTTTAATTTTGGTATTTCTATGTCTCTCTTTATTGGTATTCGTCTTCCATACGAGGAGTTGCCGATGAGCTTCATGGTGTCAGCAATGATGGCCTTTAAGGGATCGCTGTCTCCGGCTCTTCGTGCATCTGACACAACATTACCAAATTCTTGGAAACAGGCATTTGGCTGATATTCTATTACATGGTATATTTGTGTAACCTCTAAACCCTCTTGAATGTACCATTTCAAAAGAGGGGTGATGATCAGCTTCTTTTCCCCCAACTTGCTACCAATGAGACTTCTCCTTGGCTTTGACATGAAGTTGTGTTCCTCTGCGAATTGCTACATAAAATGACCAATGTATTCTCTCTTAATATCAACATTCTTGAAGAAAGGGGGAATTTCTTTAAACTTCTTCTTCAGATGGTCCGGCACGCGAATATCGCATTCGATACATACAAGTATCTTGTCTTGGATAACCGCTTGTATGATTTCATCTTGTGTCATAGTAGTTTTCCGGTAAAGGAGTGGACAAACAGAGCGAAGGAATGTTTGCAGGTCTATGTTGGATCTTTTCAGTCTAGTAAATTGGCACTCCCACATTTCCACGAATTCATACCCCTTATTATCGCCGCTTCTCAAATGTCTTCTTGCCCCTTTCTTTCATCTCTGGGGTTTCATGATGAGGATACAATTCACGATTGTGTCCGTGGAAGTGACAACCATTAAACTCAAAGACTTGATTGGTCTCTGCACAAAATCCATCCACTGGTAGCATCCGTGGTCCGATTCGCTTTTCAGTGTTATTACCATTGTGTCTGATTTTGATCCCTCGACTGAAGACAGTGTTTGAATAACAAAACCATCACATTATTACTGTTACATAATAATACTGTAGGAACCACCTTGTAGTACTGTAGTTTTAATTAATTCATGTAATAAAAAAAAATGTAAAAACCTCAGTTCATTGTACTGTTGTCTTTGTTTTAAAGTACGATTGCATATAATTATAAATCCCGGGAACATACTTATCTATACTTATTTATCGAATGTACTGTTACATACATGTACAGAATCACCACGAAGAATTATATAATAAATGAAGATTGTGTAAAACATTAAACACTTGTCTTATCGTTACTCTTATGTGATGTCGTGTCTTATTACACAATAATAATAATAATAATAATAATAATAATAATAATAATAATAGATTGTTCTTATAAGGCGCAAATAAATCTTCAAGTGAACTCAGAGCGCGCAAAAACATAAAACAAGCAAACAACAGATAATTAATTCTGTGAATCAGGAAACGCCTGGCGGAAGAAATTAGTTTTTGCTGGCTTTTGAACTGAGAGAGTTTTGGGATGTTGCGAAGACTGTCTGGAAGCGAAACGAAATGAGCGTTCACCGGCTGACTTGAGATTGACGCGCGGAGTTATGAGCAGTTTCTCCATAGAAGATCGTAGCGAACGCGAAGGTTTGTAAGTGCAAAGCACAGACGAAAGATATGGTGGTAGAGTACCATCAAAGTGACGGTAAGCCAAAATAGCCAGCTTAAATTGGATGCGAAATTGAACAGGCAGCCAGTGAAGCTCGATGAGAATGGGTGTTATGTGGTCATACCTTTTTTTTCTTAACGATTAGACGAGCAGCACAATTTTTAATTCTTTGAAGACGGTTAAGTTGATCAGTGGTTACACCAGTCAGTATTGAGTTGCAGAAGTCAAGCCGCGAAGTAATGATTGAATTGACAAGACACAAGGTAGCTTTTTAGACAAATAAGGGCGAATACAGCCAATACGTCTCAAAGATAGAAATGAGGAGCGGCAGACATTACTGATATGATCGGACATTGATAGAGTCTGATCCAGTTTCACACCGAGATACTTAACTGCCTTTTGAAATGCGATATCGGAATCAAAAATATTGATAGTATTAGCTTTAACCTTGTTAACGCAAAAGGTCGTACCAACAATCATGACCTCTGTTTTGTCAGTGTTGAGCATGAGCTTATGGCTATCCATCCAACAAAATAGCATTAATACAATCTTGAATGGACAACTTAATTGACTCAAAATCTGCGGGCAGACCACATTGAGATATTTCGGTATCATCAGCGTACTTGTGAAAAGAACAATATGCTGAATAATGACATCAAAACAGGCCCAAGAACGGAGCCTTGAGGAACACCGTACAAAAGAGGGCACGGATTGGACGCGTTGAGAAACATATGATGCAAAGATTACGAAAAACAAAAGGAAACTTCATTAAATGACTCATTAATGTCTACTTGATCGTAAATTCGTAACCATCGATTGAAACGTTGACTCGACCTTTATCTCCGTGACATCTGACCCTTGCGGAGCAAAATGCCCCAAGTGGTGAGCAATGTGCCCCAAAACGGGTTATGTAATGGTACATGTGTATACTACTAAAAATGAAAGAAGAAAAAATACCTCAAATATTATTAGGATATAACCCCATAAAACAATTAAAAAAAGTGTGTGAAATATTGACATATTATTTGGTACTATGTAGTTCTAACATATGACAATTTAAAGTAGGCCTTGATTCTTATGTTTATACTTATATTACTTAAGAAGGTGCAATAACTCTCTATTGTTTGGTGCTATGCATTTTTTCTCTCTTTTTCAAGTTCTTTTTTTCCACACATCGTTGTCAATCCTTAACAATAACTCTTCACTGTTGACAAAAACCCCACGTTCTTGGCAATAGCTGCGTTCTGACGGGGCATCGCTAACTTAAAGTTAACGTCGTATTTTTAATTTTCGAGAATTGACTGATATTTATCGCTCGTGTAGACGAGCTCGTTGTTAACTGAACTTAGAGTTAACATACAAATTATAAGCACAAGAAGTCTTACACCTAGATTCCCCGTCAAATTTACCTCTTGATATATTTAATACATTTAAAACAAAAGAGGGTTTGCGCGCAATAGTTTACAAAACGCCTCAGATAATCAACATACGCCACGCGCAATAGACAACTTCCACGTGATGTCTTACAATCGGCAATGGATGAATAACTTGCGCGAATTTAATTGATTGCACGCGTACTGTGGATTAATTAAAACATACAATAATTTAATGCACATTGACAGAATGTCTGCAGAATACAAAACGAGAGGCTTGGACTCCCCTCGCAACCATTCAGTACGCATTTATACATAGGCGGTGGAAATAAGTTAAGCAGGGAGTCGTAATCTCCCTAAATTTCATGCCCCCCCCCCCCCCCCACGTTCGACCCCTCCCCCGTAAAATGATGCAAGTCTCCCATAGAACACGTGTTTTAAATATATACGGTTCGCCCCCCCCCCCTAAAAACAAATTTCCCTCCCCTCCCCATCCCCATCCCTCATTCATAATGTTCTGAACAATTAATGAAAAAAAGGTTTTTATATGCAAATTTGCCGTTAACAAAATAGCAGCTCTTAAAAGAATAGGAAAAACACTTTGTTTTTGTGTATAATTATATTATTACAACTAGATGCCCTTATTTGGTAAAGTCCGTTCCCTTTAAATGGTTGAAGGACCTTCTAAATGGGGTTGATTACAAAAGGTAAACTCCTAAGGTAACATTACAGACGATACATTATTTCGTTTAGTATTTGTGACAATAAAATCATTTTGTAAATTTTATTCACAAAACATCAAGAATCATGCATTTATCTAATGGGCTATTTGGATTGGGATTTGAAGAAGGCACATGTTTTCTTCAATTCCATGGAATGGAATTCCAAGATGTTGTAGGAAACATGAATTTATTATTGAGAAGAGATTCAGTAACACATTTGTTCAACTTGTAGTGAAATATTACACTGCAAATTTAGTATTTGGGATGATTTTGACGCCATAACCAAGTGTCCTAATACTTTTGGTTTCTAGTGTAGCAGCCCGGGCATGACATAAATTGCCCGCTTAGAAGCGCTATTAATTCGGTCTAGTAAACCTATTGTTATCAATTACTACGAGAGGATTACCTGGTTGTAGATTTATTTCAATTCGAGCAGTACCTCTTGCTAACTGCATGGATGAGTTTCCATTATGTTGCAAATTACATCCATGCTCAAGCGTTTAAACTACTCAATGGTCAGAAGTCACAAACTGGTCCAAAAAAAAATTTCACTTCTAATAATGTTGAGAAATGCACCAATTCTGATTAAACGGGACAAAACTTAAGTTTTACATACTTAATGACCCACAAACTATATATTGTTGGAAAGCTTAAGATTCAAGGTTTTTTATTTTTGCAAAAAAGAATCAAATTATACAGGGTGTGTACAATTTTTACAGGGTGGAACATAACAAATTTGATCGTTTTTGCTCCTCACAAAATAGTTTGATAGTTTGTACAATTAGGGTTTAGCTGAAAATAGTCACCAAAATCAGAACAACCGCAGAAGGTGCTACCAAATTTGCTAAGAATCATTTGCCCAAAATGTACACAGGAAAAGTACAGGGTGTCTAAAATTATGATGAAATAATGCATAAAATTAATGTTTGTATATAATATTCTATGAAATTTAGTTAGCATGGACCATTTAATTTAAAAGAAAATGATTATCAAAATGAACTACATGAATATCGTTAAAGTTCCTTTTATTTTGAATACAGGGTGGTCCAAAATAGGTCTAAATAGCAAATTTTTCATAAATCTATGAACAATTCTGTGAAGAAACACTTCTGGCTTTTTTAGTTAAATGTTTTACTACCCAGGGTAGAAAAGGACTGAAGAGTCACACAAATGAAATAGAGAGACTGCGATTTGGCCATTGTTTAATGAATAAAATGAATAAAACTGTGTATTTTTTACATTAAAACACTCCCTGAATTGAACATCATATTCTAGTAGAGAATGTCTAGATAACAATTCAATATTAGTATTCATAGTAGCAGGCACATGTTATTAACACATATGAGAAGTTTGAAAACTTTCCTATGTATACTTTTAAAATGGCATCAATTTCAAAAGTTCTAGTTTTCCGCTATTTTGTGTACAAACCTATGGGCTCCTCGTCCACCGGCTCCTCGTCCACCGCTCCCACCCTTGACTCACTCGACGTTTAGATTGATAACTTTACTGTTGCTAAACATGTGGCTTTAATTCTTTTTTTATTCGGTAGCTGGATAAATTGTCTTTAATATGATACCAAAAATGTTATGTTTTTTTGACAACTTCTATTTAAAATAGAGACACGTATCACGATTTTAAGGATTTTTTGAAACGATCCCACCTTATTTGATATACCTATTAGTGACCTGTGACCCAATGGGCATTGCAATACAGCTGGTTGGTTGCACACGAGAATTATGTCATTTATAGCAACCAGCTTTGATGGAAGGCGAATATTAAAAAAAATTGCCGGTTTTTAGGGCAACAATGTATAGCGCTGCTAAGCGGGCCTTGTACTTACTTTACTTTCGTCGACCTCGGTCGGAAGCCATGATGAATTTTCGCCAGTTCACTCTGTCCTGCATTAGATTGCGTAGCTCTTGCTGGTTGATGCCAGCATCTTTACTAAGCAGCGTGGGGTATGTCAACCTTGGTCTCCCTTGAGTACGTTGGCCTTGAGTTGGGGTCCAGAAGACAAGTTGAGACACTGGTTCATTCAGCCTTCTTACACAGTGGGCAGCAAAATTGAGGCGTCGACGCTGAACAATTTCTGATATTTTTGGTAGCCCTGCATAGATTTCCTCTCTTGTGGGATGATCCTTCCAGTTGAGGTTTAATACCATCATTAGTAGTCTGGTATAGCAGCCTTCAAGTCTTGCCTCAAGTCTGTTTGTTAATGTCCACCCTTCTGCGCCATAAAGTAGAATGCTTTCTACAGCAGCACGGAAGAAGCTGATCTTCAAGGAGGCTGACAGATTAGATTTCCAGAGGGTGCGCATCTTGTTGCAAGCCTTCCAGGCAAGGGCCTTGCGGATTTTAAAATCTCTTTCAGATTCGTCTACCCATGAACCAAGGTACTGGAAGTCATTGACCTGATCTAGTTGGTTCCCATCAATGGTGTTCAGTGTAGCATTGCCTTTGATGTTGTAGGTCATGAATTTGGTTTTTTTTTTGCATTCTTCTGGAGACCGACTGTTGCAGCAGCACTTTCCACACGAGAGAGTAAGTTATGGGCTTGTTGAAGCGTGTCAGATAGCAAAGCAATGTCGTCTGCGAAGTCTAGGTCTGTTAGGATTTTAGCAGGGTGTCTCCGGCTACGTCTGGGTGTTACTGTAAAGCCCAGCGTGTCTTTGTCTTCACCAATTGACATCCTCATGACATAGTCCAGGACAATTATGAACAGATATGGGGCCAGTGTGTCTCCCTGGAGCACTCCTGCAAGAATTTCAAATGCATCAGTTTCACCATCTGGTGATATAACTACCGCTTGTGTGTTGCTGTACATTATGTCAATCGCTTTAACAATGCCGTCTGGGATACCGTATGCTCTAAGGATCTTGAGCATTTTCCCTCTGTGTATTGAGTCAAAGGCCTTTTTGAAGTCAATGAAGGTGATGATACATTCAAGATGCTTGTCCTTAATACCCTCATTCAGTCTTTTTTAAGGCCAGGATGTGTGATGTTGTTGAGCGTTCAGCACGGAACCCATTTTGGTTTGGTCTTAGCAATGGTTCCATATGAGGACGAATGCGGTTGAGTATCAAGCGATTGAAGATCTTAGCTGCTATGGATGTCAAACTTATACCTCTATAGTTGTTAGCTTTGCTCAGGTCACCTTTCTTGGGGATTGGGACAATACCACTGAGGGACCATTCACATGGTTTTTCACCTCTTATTAGTAGGGTACCATTACAGATTTCTAGTAGGATGTTGTTCAATCTACCAGTTTTCCATACCTCAGCTGGTATTTCGTCAAGCCCTGCAGCTATTCCATTTGACATCTTCTGAAGTACTTTCTGCAGTTCCTCATTAGTGAAGGCTCCAGTCTCAATTGGCAAGGTGTTGTCAAAGATGTTTTCAATCTCCTCATCTGGATTACTACTGGCGGTAGGTGGTGAGCCAAGTAGTGTGGAAAAGAAATCCTTCCATTCCTTACATCGTGCAGATGGGGTGTTTCCTCGCAATCGACCAGCTCTGGGGGTTGTTCTTCCAGTGATTTCGTTCATTGTTGCCCATGCCAATCCACTCTGCATACTCTGAGATGCTGATGTGATGTTGGAAATCTTCTCCTGGAGATATTCCCCTTCAACTTTGGTATATGTGCTGTCCAGTTCCTTTTTGGCATGCTCAAACGTCTCTTTATTGAGTTCACTGCTTGTATCTGTGAATTGCTTGTGAGCACCTCTCAGACTCTTCCTGGCTCGACTTACTCTTTCATCCTCCCATGAGACTTTGCTGTGCGGTCTTTTACTTTTCTTTGGTAGAGTTTCAGAAGCAGTGTTTTTGTGTGCCTCGATGAACAGAGAGTATTTCTTATCCGCTGTGATTTCATCTTCATCTTGTAAGGAGCACAGGACACTACATTGGTTTTGCACCTCTACTGCATAAGCTTCTTGGAGTTTTACGTCAGTCCTGAACTTCTTCCAGTCATATTTGCTTGTTCTCTTGCTCAAAGCCTTTGTGGCTGTGACGATCCTGTGATCTGAACCAACACTGACAAAATAATTGTAGGCATTGCAGTCACAAGCGCTGTTCTTCCACTTCTTGTTGATTGCTATGTAGTCCAGTTGCGATCTTGCGGGCCTTGTAGCGTAATGCAAATTTACAGGTCTGGAATAAATCTTAACAAATCTGGTTGTGGGAAGGTTTAATCCCACATTGCATTGCACGCGTACTAAAAAATTCAAACTTTCCGAATTGTATGCAGAATAACACTTTACCATATACAAAACAAATTTCAAAGTCTATCTCTAGAAATACCGAACCAATACGAGGCATGATTGTACTTATTTTAATTCATTTCTCATGGTGATTCCAAATATGGTGATGAAATTCAATAATCTTGACATTTTTTAAACATTTTGGGAAATGTTGCACCAGTCGTCTGCAGACGCATGCCGTGTGGAAAGTGTCAAAGGTATCTGTACCTGTGAGAATACTTCTCAACACTCTATCCGGAGCCAAGCGAGAAGGAATTGGTTGTGAGCGGTGTGCTATTTAGATGCGGTTATTTCTTGTCTGTAGTGTTTAGTTACAGCTTCATTGAAAGTTCCTGGCTCAGCGATAGAGACTAGTTGTTGCGGTAGATTGTTCCAATCTTTGATTGTGTTTGGGAAGTATGAGTGCTTCCAACAGTCTTTAGTTCCTGATGGACGTAGGTAGGATTTGTCGTGTAGAAAAGGTATGAAAATCGTGGAAGGTATGAATCAAAACCTACCTTTTGAAAAAAATCGGAGCTTATGTATTTCTTTATTTTTCAGAATTGAAATGTTTTTCTTTGTTTTTCAATATATCGCCTTCTACCGTCAGAGTTCTTTTGTATTTATTTATTTTGAGAAAAGGTATGAAAACCGTGGTAGGTATGAATCAAAACCTACCTTTTGAAAAAAATGTGGAGCTTATGTATTTCTTTATTTTTCAGAATTGTAATGTATTTCTTTATTTTGAGAAAAGGTATGAACATCGTGGTAGGTAGGAGTAAAAACCCACCTTTTGTAAACATTTCGGAGCTTATGTATTTCTTTTTTTCTTCCGAATTGTAAGTTATTTCTTTGTTTTTCAATATAGCGCCATCTACCGTCAGAGTTCTTTTGTATTTCTTTATTTTGTGAAAAGGTATGAAAACCAAAAAATTAATTGCTCAAATGGTTAGAGGAAGCATATTGTATTGTACTATAATTAACAAAATATTTGGCCAAGCAGACGAAAGAGGTAATTGGTAATCACCCCACAGTGTTCACATACAAATTAAACCGAAACCCCCACACATCGGTATGATACTTGAGTGTTTTATTGAAAACAATTATGACCAGTCATCTATTTTTCAGTTGCTTAGTATTATCACTATGACTTTCTTCATTACTATAGTTTAATCAGTTTCAAATTGGCAAGAGATATTCGATTTTCATCTCTCTGCGCGCGCAAAAATAATCCAAGATTTTGTGCGTGATTATGGCCACACGCACGCGGTTTTTCCGGAACGCACGTGTCATACACATAATACACAGTATGCTTGTTACCTTCACGCACGTCCGCGTTCTTCTGTAGTTATTCGCTGCTGTAATGAGGCTTCGTCAATTTAAAACTGATTAAATATAATTATATTCACCTATTGAATGGTTACTTATCCCAATCAATACGCAGAAATTCAGTACATGAGTTTCCATAAAAGAAGAAGGTGCCTGCTTTAATTAGTTCAAAACATAACTATTAGTTTTTTTAAAACAGTTCAGGACCTCAAGCAATTGTCGATTGCATGGTATATTCCTTCAGCTTATATTGTCATCTTCATTGCTATCTTCATCCACCGAATTATATTTATCCATATCAATACCAAGGTGTTCAGCGTAGGAATGGCCATAAAAGACCAATAGCTCAGTGTCAGGTGGAATTGGTTTAAAAGTTCTGTAATATACATGTCCACCATGTTGATAATACAAAATATTTTCTTCCTTACTATTCCTGGACATATTGACGTAACGAATCCAACTAGAAGTCCGTTCATTTCCAGCGTCTCTGAAGTATACCTTCTTCTGACCACAGTAAATCTAACAAGAGAGAAGGCGATACATTTATTGTTATTAAACCCTCAACAGAAAATTTAAGCAGGGACAATCGAATTATATTATATTATTATCGCTATATATCATATTCAATTATATACATAACGTGCGTGTTGCGGTTGGGTTTTTATTTAAGGAACTCAAAGGTTGCCCTATAATCTTTCGAAAAATGATTAAGATATAATTTCCCCCAAAACCGAATACAATATATACGTGATTTGCTAATAAAATAGCGTTCTAGGGTTAACAATAATCGGTACATTTCAGAAAAATGTGATAATTTTAGATGTACAAAAAATAGTATTTGATATTTTCCTGGAACGTTACAACTGTATACCTTTTTGTTTCTATTGATTTCGATAGCAAAACAATTCGGACATGATGTTCTTTGATGATCTATTTGCATTTCCAGATTGCATTACAGTGGTTCCCAACCTCTAGGTCGCGACCCAGTTGGAGTCGTGACGCACTTTTTGTGGGGTCGCGGGCTAGCCTAATTTAACAAAAATAAAATGAATTATAATATTGTATCATAGTAACACATGTGACTTTATTCTGTGAGGGGTCGCGCTCTGATACTGGTTTCTGGAATGGGGTCACCACCAGAAAAAGGTTGGGAACCACTGTTGGAGTAGTTTCAGCAGGAATTACACAGGCTCCATTCGTATCGAGCAAGACACACAGCGAACCGTGAAGTGTGATTGTACTGAGAGTTGTACCTGGGCCAATTCATGAATGTGTTATATGCTTGTTTAACTCATGATACGTGTGCACCCGCAACACGCATACTTATATAATAGTACAATAAGAATGAATCTGTTTGTAGTCCCTTCAATCGATTGTCCATGGTATATCAAGGGTCATAGAGCGTGTTTCTACTGGGGAACTTACCGTTAATTACCGGTAAGTTTGCCCAGTAGAAACAGGCAGATACCGTTAAGAATCGGTAAGTTTTGTAACCGCAAAAAACCTTCACAGACCAGGTTTGGTAGCGGTAATTAACGGTACGTTTCCCAGTAGAAACAGCCAGCCGATTAATCTTACCGTTATGTTCTGTGAACCGTGTTACGCAGGATTATACACATTGTGAGGCAATCTTTTTCAGATGGGGCGGCATTGTTTGGTATAACAAAAGGTCAAATGTCGTGGCCCATCGACTAGGATCGAAAAACTTAGCGGTAACTTTTCGCGAGTAGAAACAGGGGGGATTAAAAACTTACCGGTAAATCTTACCGTTTAATCTTACCGTTAACTTTGCAGTGCCAGTAGAAACACGCTCTATTATAGAGTGTGTTTCTACTGGGCAAATTAACGGTAATTAACGTTAAGTTGCCCAGTAAAAACAGCCAAATAACGCTAATTACCGTTAAGTTTTCAAACGGCAAAAACCCACACAACCAGGTTTGTTAACGATAATGACAATGTCCATACACATTAAAAGCCCAGTAATGATATTTAGTTAAGCTTGATAAACAATTGCATATAGCACACAGCTTCATTCCGTGTTCACAGTGATGTTGCACTTGTTACAAAAATAGATACTTACAGTCCATGAATATCCGCTGGAACTAGCTGCTTTTTTGTCATACAAATGTGTATCCCCTCTATACGGACCAAATCGGACTCCGGCTGGTATATACTTCTCAGTCCAAGCACCGAGACCTGCGCCAGGTATACCAGATTCTTTCACAACAATACCCATACCAGGAGGTATACTACGTTTGGCGCGATTATGACAATTGTCTGGTAGCGGGTTGTCTTCAACGACGATCAATGGTTCAGTCGGATAACCTCTACTCCCGGTGTCATCACAGGCGTCCCAATCTGTAAGGATTTGAAAAGAAAGTTGGTGGTCATTTTGTTTTTCAGTACAATTTTTTGATTATTACTTGTACGTACATGGTGATGATAAATACTACATCGTACAAGTCTTTTACGTATAAGTTACTTATACGTATGCGCCATACGTACTGGTAATGCAATGCGACCTAAGTAAACAATTGAAATCAAGTCATTTATCTCTAAAGAGCGTGTTTCTACTGAGGTACTGTAAATGTAACGCTATTTTAAATAACGGTAATTATCGTTAATGTTTTAATCCCCCGTTTCTACTCATGAAAAGTTACTGATAAGTTTAGCGTCCTATCTATGGGCCACGAAATTTGACCTTGTGTTATACACAAATGGCGCCCCACTTGAAATGACTGCCGCCGTAATTCCTTGACTTTTAATGCTAAATTTTAACAACATGAACACGATAAATGAACATGAAATTCATCGTAAACGCAGAGCTACAATTAGTAGCATCCAGCGTGTACGTGTAAACTTCCGGGTCACAAAACTTAGCGGACAAATTTATGGGTTGCTGTTTCTAATGGCAAGTTTAGCGTTAATTAGCGTTAACAAACCTGGTTTGAGCAGGTTTTTGCCGTTAGAAAAGCGTTATTATGCTGTTTCTACTGGGCAACTTAACGTTAATTACCGTTAAGTAGAGACACGCTTTATGTAAATACTTACCAATATCGGGTATCGGCACCAAACCATGTTGGAAGTCAGAAAGACAGTCATCGCTATCAGAAAAATATTCTTCCATATTGATACCTAGTGATTTCCCATACTCGAATCCATAGTATTCAAGTAGTTCAGTGCCTGGCTGGATTGGTTTGTAGGTATAGTAATATATCTGTCCTAAA
Organism: Ophiura sarsii; assembly: GCA_035610835.1. Classification (NCBI taxonomy): domain Eukaryota; kingdom Metazoa; phylum Echinodermata; class Ophiuroidea; order Amphilepidida; family Ophiuridae; genus Ophiura; species Ophiura sarsii. Next base: position 7,812,592 of record CM069444.1, on the reverse strand, counting down.
TATTGGTAGCTTTTAATATTTTGTTCTGATTCCTTTCTGGCCATGTTAATGTATCGCATCCAGTAAGATCTCCGCTCATTTTCCGCGTCCACGAAGTAAATTTTTTCACCGCCACATTTTATCTGGTATTGAGATTCATAAACATGTAAGACAATTTGTTTTAAAAATTCCATAAAGATAATATACGATTGGAATAGGCCAAGGACCACCAGGCATTTGACTCTCATTGAACAATTTAGAATTCAAAGTTAAACATTATCGCACAAATACCTTTTATATTATCTTTTACAGTTCTACTGTATTTACCAAGTCATATGCTAGAAAGTGAAATAGAGCTTCAAAACAGTTTAGTGTAGGTTTAGTGTATGTAAACGTCTCTGGTATTGGCTTGATGAAACCATGTAAGGTAGGCCATACAAATTCTGTCTCACTACTACTACAAATGTACCCTATGAACCATTGATAATCTGAGTAAATTGAATAAAAATAAACCCATTGGAAAACCTTTTTCTGAAGAACCTTCGGAATAGCGAATTAATATTTTTGAACTGGCGACACTTCGGACTAGAGAGAGCTTCCCCATTCGTCATATATAAATGTTGATTTCTTTTTCCTGATTGCAATTAACACTTACGATCCATGAATATCCGCTTTGCTGTGATTTGCTGTCATAAAAATGAGTTTCTCCTACATAAGGACCAAGGCGAACTCCAGCAGGCAAAAACTTCTCTGCCAAAACTCCCTTTCCAGCACCCGGGATTCCAGATTCCTTCACGACCAGTCCAGGTGGGAGACTCAGTAGAGCACGGTTATCACATTCACGTAGTACAGGAGTGTCTTCAATTATTGTAAATGTTAGGGATGGGAAGTCTTTATCAGCCATTTCATCGCAATCGTTCCAATCTAAAGTGGCGCAAAATAGATGGTTATTAGAATGTAGGTTGGTGTTGGTTGAATAATAAATGCAAATTGAGTTCAGCTTTTGATCATATGTTAGTTTGCGCGTCCTTGAGATTGTTCACTGCACCGGTAAATTATTACGTTTATAAAGTAACTGGATTTTTCAACTTTATACATTTTTCTTAAAGAAATATGTGATCTTTAAATCACGACATTTATAGGGGCAACCCTGAAAGTTACGAGAATTAAGCCTCTGAAATTTGAAGAAAAAAACCAGGTGTTCCATCCATATTCATCGTAATAGATATGAATAGCGTTAACAGAACACATACAATTAAAAAAACCTCGAAACCTACAAATTCATTTTTCACTTTGGTATTATGTACAAGTAGTACTATAACCTGGATAACATTTAAATGTCAATCATCTGGGGTGGGAGGAGGGGGCAATTAATAACATTCCGGCTTACAGTGGTTAGGCTACATATAATAATATAAGGCGAAAATACGACGCAGACAGGAAAATACTTAAATTTTACTGGTTTGGAATCTTAACACTTTCAACGCGGCAGTCGCCTGCAGACGACAGCTTTAAAATTTCACAAAATGTTTTAAAAATGTCAAAACTATTGAATTTCATCACTATATTTGGAATCACTATGAGAAATGCATTAAAATAAGCACAAACATGCCAAGTATTGGTGCAGTAATCTTTGAGATAGATTTTGAAAGTTAGGAAAGGTTTCTCAAAAATCTGTTTTGTATATCGTAAAACAAATATATACTATTATAGCCGCGTTGAAAGTGTGAAGGCCATCTCTGCCCTAAATATTAACTTTACTGGTCATCATCTGATGAAGATCGTCTTACGCGTCGGTGAATAAAATGATTATATCTGTCAGTTTAATATAATATATTTTGTCACCAGGGAATGGATATACACGAATATTGTTAAATTACAACAATTCTGGGGTGTGGTGGAAGTGGATCAGGCTATCAAAACAAGCTTAAAGGCGAAATATTGAATAGCCCACTAACTTAAGGGGGTGAGTCAGAATTAGCCTATGTTAAAAATCGATTTTACATAACTTTTCCGACTATCAGCCGATACGTGTTGTATACCATATTGTAGCCCATGGTACCTAGTTTTGAAAAAACGTCTTTAGTTTTGCTCTGGTTGCCACGGTAACTGAGCAAGGCATCTGATTGGCTAAAGACGGGAACATTCGATAACTCAAAATTTAAATAACCAACATGGGTCATATTCGGTTGATAGGTGAATGGGAATCCAGTGAGGTGTTAATCACTGAACCTTTTTCACTCCTTTTAACAACATATAAAAAAAAGATCGCGCTTTCACCGCTCTTTCCTCGAGCTTTCCTCGACTTGTAAAAGGGCAAGGCCCCTTACACTATTTATTTCTAATTGTTTTTAAAATGCCTTATATATCACTAGGTGAGCGTTTTGTGTATAAAAGTATAGAAAATGCCGCATTTTAACCACATTTTGAATTAATTTCTTAGTACAATCGGTCATATCACGAGAACTACCCATCCGATTGTGATCAAACAAAAACCTTCTGAAAGAGTAAATTTAACAAATTCTAATCAATACATTTCACCTTTGCCAATGTGTAACATTTTGACAAATTTTCCATACTCAACCCCCCCCCCCCCCCCCCCCCCCCTCATAAACGCTAAATATTGGACAGCCTAGAATATTAAATTAATAATAAAACCATTGGATAGTCTACCAGCTTAAACGCGAAATATTTAATAACTGCCCCCCCCCCCCCCCCCCCCCCCCCGAATAGAGGCAGGGTCTGGAGAATATGTAAATATATGGGGTTAATAAAGCTAATCTAACATATGATCAGGATCAGATGATGAAGCATGGTAAATTCGTGTTTTATTCCATATATGAGGGCACCATTATACACATGTGCTAATTATCAATTAGGAAGCATAGTAAACTGGCTATACCTAATACATGTATTTGTCCGTTTTATGGGTGATCATGTTGATCTATCACATACACAAATGAGGTTATGGGTGATCTCCAAAATATGAGGTCTGGGTCTCCTACTACAGGTTGGTGATAGACTAGTGTCTGTCTAGTGACCTACCTATTCTATTTACCACAGTGTGAGCTGGTTTATTTCCTGAAGACGCATTTCTTAATGTTGAATAAATACCTCCATCGTATCTTTCATCGGATATGCTGATTAGGCACATATTGCTAATACGTCCCCAAACAAATGTTGTATTGTCCGGCTGCTGATCTGTTTGTTCGAGAAATACAATTTCAAACATTTAAAAAATTGAAGGCCTATTTGTTTGTTTGTTTAAATAACTATTACGGGATGATGCATATACTCCATTCCTCATCACTTAGTTTGCTAACTGTCAATGAACGGGGACAGAATATTAGCTGAATAGCTGCACAATCCTGCACGATATGGACTTCAGGCACCATTGCCATTTAGGGAAATAATGTACATTTTGGGTCAAGGCTTGCATTACAATCACGGTAAAGTAAACTTGCATCATATATTCAAAACGAGACTGTTTTATATGTAAGTGAGGCGTCCTTAGGATATACAACACACCTTCAAACATATGCGTTAAAGACTACTAGAATGCTCATTCACCACTAAATAGTTATTTCCGGGAGGTGGTTGGGGGGGGGGGGGGGGGAGGGGATATTTGGTCTAAAGTATGGTACAAGTGTGCCTCTAGTGGGTATAACAAGTGATCCAAATCAATAGTAAGCATATTCTACAAATATATGACCAGACCCATTCATAAAGTAGCTTTCAATAATATTCACCATTCAAATATTTGACTAATTTATGAACTATTCTCAGAGTAAAGTCCAGGGCGCGGTACAGAGATTGACGCGCCAACAACTTGTCTGTCATCCGTTCCCGTTAATAACTATGCGAATTAGCCATCACAAACGTGAATATTCCCTCTTAGGCGGTATATGTCAGCTGAAAGTTCAGCTCGTGTTCTGCGAATCAAGGGAGCCGAAATATCGACCTATTGGCTAGCCAAGACTCGTGCTTCCAGAATAGCCTGTAACTAACTGTGACCTAATGATCTTTCGCAGCAGATGAAACCCTGCTCTAGTTATTAGGTCAAAAACTGACCCATTGTGATAAAACACATAACCGATTTCATTAGTTGAATTATGACGATAAATCGACACATCCACATAAAACGACCGATCGTAATAGTAGAGGTTGGAAATGCGACCCATATCAGCGAAACATGATGGGCCGTATTCTCTTTGTATTCGTTAAACTAAGTTCGTGCACCAATTGTACGCCTTGAATGATTACTCAACCGTGCTCGGTGCAAGCTGACATGACGAGCAGATCGTGTAGTCATAAAAATACACGTACATTTGAGGAATTCGGTCGATATCTATTGTATCCCATTTGGGCCACAATAAATTGAATACCGTATACAGTGAATGCACGACCACTCTGGGGACAAGATTTGCGGAGTTTAAAATTGGGTTTTGTTGTCGTTTAAAAGATTAAAATGGTTTTCGTTTACGAGTATCATCTATCTATCGTGTGAGAATACGGCCCCAAATGTATCAATAATTCTGTACAACAATGGTCAGTTAATAATTATACATTTGACAAAGGTCTTTTAAATTCCAAATTTGAAAACGATTGACGAATGGTAAGTAATATTGGTAACTTACCATGATACAAGTTCATTTCATCCCTGGCAGACCCTCTCGTCGCCATCACCAACAACATTAGATATATATATGGCCAAGGTATCATTTGGATGTTATCCAGCAAACTAATTTTAAAAAAATAAGAAAACGGTTTCATGTGACAATTATTTGATTATTGTAAAAATATGTGCACATATACACAATAAAAACATATCACCTTATTATTAATTAATTAATGTAGTTATTATTCATAGGAAAATATTATTGAATGAAATTGATTACCCAGATCAAATTAATGGTGTTCTATTGTTTTATAATTAGACGACAAAATTAATGGAATAGATAGAAAAAATGGTTAAACGGTTCACAATTACTTCCATGGTTCTACCAGTGACAGTTAAGAATACTGTCACTAGTTCTATGTGCTTCTATGTTTTGAGCCACTTTGGAATATATTTCTCGACAGTTTGACAGGCCAAGATACTAGTAATCCAATCGACGCCCCATGGAAAAGTGTCCCGACATTGTCTAGCCAATACAGTATTGCCACGTTTTTTAGCATTTCAAGTAGCCAAATTGGGCTGGTAATTGAAACTAAAATCTCCTCTATATCGCGACTTTTGTCAAATTTAATCCTTATATTTTATAAATATGAAACACTAAGCACTACTTTTTATAACAAATTGAAGTTTAAAGCAGGAAATTGTTGACACAACCACGCTGAAACATGCTAAAACCTTACAATTTGGGTGTTGATTCAACCATTATAGATATATGTTTCAACCAGCAATTGGCAGACCAGAGTGCATCCACAACACGCCCACATGCTGGGGAACTTGCTTGCGGCATTTACCGTTTAAGCTTGTAGGCTTGCTTGACCAAAAGACACTAGAGTGTTGCCACATGAGGTTATTTACGTTAGGCTCATTTTTAAAACTAAAATCTGATCTTGCAATACTATATCGTGATTTTTCTCGAAATTTGAACTTTTTATTTTATTAAATCTGAAACAGCACTAGTTTTTATAACAAATTGAAGTTCAAAGTATAATTTGTATAACATAACAAATGATAAACTTAACATTTTGGGCTTGCTGTCCACCCAACTCATTTTCGAGGGTTGACGCTATTTATAGACAGCTATGGAGTACATGGAAGATGAAATTATTGTGAACATGTAATCTTTTCTATTACCATAACTTCAGATCTATCTAACCAATTTTGCTCGTTCAAAAACAGACTGTGCTATTTTTATATAATGTATTCATTTTTGTACTTTAAATCACGAATTTTCAACAAAAACTGCATTGATTAAATTTCACAATACCACTACATGTAGTGTGACTGCCTTGCTACAAAATAAACCTAGTCAAAATCTGCATCCGAAGGTCTGAACGGCCAGAGCAGGTACCAAAGCGCCGTATGCACTAACAGATGTTGCAATAACTGTTGGGGAAAAAACCAAGATTAACAACCACGGGTATGGTTAAAAGCCGTGGTTACAGAAGTTTGTAAATATACATGGAATGGAACCGTAATGGTTGAAAGCAAGTATAGGGAGTCACACATTAAGCTATACAAAATAACTAAACATTGTTAAGGATACCCTTTTATTTTAGTCATATTATTTTCTTATGGCTATCCTTTCTAAGATATTTTGAATATTGATGAAGTATAGGCGACTTGAAAAAGTGGAATAAAAAGTGGAATATTCAAATGGCGACTTTTAACTATACTCAATCAATTTCTTGCATTGTAGTTGTTTTTACTGTTATAATTTTAACGCACACATTTGTTGCACTTTGTCGAAAGTGTAAAATCACCATCCCTACACAACGGCTTGTATCTTTAATTTGATAAGTCTACTTTCAATGATCTAAAGTTCTAATGAGAGGTTACAATACTTGAAATTGGATTAAAAAACAACGAACTTTATATCATTGATTTAAAAGATGTTAAAACAGTAACGACATTCGGGTACTAATCATTTCGGGACAGTCTGTATATTTATTTGAAAAGCTGCGGCTTGGGAGTTTGATACCAAATATGACTATGTAACATTTTGTCTTGTTAAAAATACCAAGCCTTAGATAAATTGATATTGTCTGTGTAATGATACATTCCTTTCGAGAAGTCAAATAAATCACACGTAGGCTATAATTGTAGCTCATAGGACAAAATCGGTTTTGTTAATCCTAAATGTATATAGCTCAAATTCGACTGTTATTTTATCCTGTTAATGAAAGATGGTTCTCCTGATAGATAGACATGTATATATGCCGCATGAACCCGGATCTAAAATCTATACCTATTTCATTCAGTTAATATATCATATATGGTATTGAATGAAACTTATTATACCGTATTGTTGTATAGCCTTTTTTGATGGCAACATGTGCAAGTCTCCATATGGCGCCATTATACATTAACGACAGGGTATGCGACTCAACTTGCCGATCTGAAGCTATTTTTGTTTAACTTGATGATTGTCACATTGTTGATGGCGCTGTTTGTGTCGTCTGCTTTAGGTATAGACCAAATTGAGGTTTACACGGATTTGTTGGACGGATTTGTTTGAAAAATTCCCCCAAAATTGTCCGGTTTTGAAAGTTATGATAAAACGTGTTGGACGATTTTTACAACAAGCCTGAAATAAATGATACTTCACGTTTCATTATTTATTTTAGGTATTCTCATTCTCTCACTTTACATTCATACCGTCATTGTTTGTGTCCTACGGACATGATGCAAGTCTATTCCGGTGATCATCATAAAATGGCGGTGTTAAATTATGCAAACAGGACCTGTTTAGCTACGTACGTCAGTATAGGACTTTCCTATCCCAAAACAAAAATAATAGAATCCCTGACTGGATTTTGTAACAACAATGACAATCAGTTCAATGCACAACTGTTTAAAGAATTTAACTGTCTGGAATTTGTTTTAACCATAGGCCACAGGCGTCCAATTGAACAGTTGACCAAATTCTTAATTCTAAATTCTTAATTCTTAATTCTTAATTCTAAATCCTAAATTCTAAATCCTAAATTCTAAATTCTAATTCTAAATTCTAAATTCTAAATTCTAAATTCTAAATTCTAAATTCTAAATTCTAAATTCTAAATTCTAAATTCTCAATTCTCAATTCTCAATTCTCAATTCTCAATTCTCAATTCTCAATTCTCAATTCTCAATTCTCAATTCTCAATTCTAAATTCTAAATTCTAGATCCTATATTTTATATTTTATATTTTATATTTTATATTTTATATTTTATATTTTATATTTTATATTTTATATTTTATATTTTATATTTTATAGTCTATAGTCTATAGTCTATAGTCTATAGTCTATAGTCTATAGTCTATAATAGTCTATAGTCTATTGTCTATAGTCTATATTCTATTTTTGAAACTTATTGTTAGCCTATACAATACAACATACTTTATTCTAGTATAATTGATAATATATACTATTTGTAAATTGTTTATAGCGTCAAATATAGGGCTATAGTATAATAAGACATACTTTACGGTATAACATTTGGTAACAAACGAATTTCCCAGGTCTCAGCTTTTCAAAATAAGTCTCAATGGTTTTATTATGATTCCCGTTCCATTGTTATAACACTAAACATACATTACATGACATAAATGTACTTACTTTTAGCAGAACAACAAATCAGGTTCCAGGTTCTTGCGCTGTATCTCAACTTCTGATATGGCGACAAACTATTCCATGGCACAATCCCCCTGATTTTTATACATTTATAGCTTCCAAACAAACACTGACACTAACGGATTTCAATCAAAAATAATGACGGACCACTTGCTAAATGACCCGATCTGCAGTACAAAACCCGGTGACTGTCGCAAACTGCACCAACACACGTCTGATACCTATAAACAGCCGTGCACACCAGCGCTTGATGTCCCAGTCAGGCAAACCGTCCGCAACCCAGTCATGAAAAACAGAGAACGTGAAAACAGACCAGAGTCAAACGCTGATCAGAAGCTTTCAACGCGCTAGTGGTTTTACCATACACAATGTGATATTTGAGATAAAAAACAAATTGTTGGCACTTTTTAAGCCCAAAAAACCAACCGATTCTAAATAAATGAATTTATTATTTTGATGAAATTTTGGATTTTTTTACCAAACACAGATTTTGTTAGGTTGTCTGAAAAATGTTGGCGCCAAAAAAGTGATTTTTGGGCAAAAATGTAAAAATCAGTATTTTTAGTGAAATTTGATACATAAAAAGAATTCTCTGACTAATTTCATATCAAAGAATTGTATACTTCTACGTACATCACGTTTAAAAATTACAGTGCGTGATAAATTTGGCGCCAAAAAGGGTTGACATTATCTGTTCAAATTATTACCTTTTATTGCTCAACTTGTACTCTGTTAATATCGAATAACCCACAACAATTCTATCCAATGCCATGCGGTGAATTATTGCGCCGCATAAGCACGCAGGAAAAGCGCAGTAAGGCTCGCTGCAGATGCGCGTTATGGAACAAAACTATAGTTATACTATACCACGCACTGCGCGAGGGGTGGTCACGCTCATCTATACGCAGTGTTATATTGTCTCGTATCAATGTCGCCGATTTCGTAGCTGTTTAAGAATGGAAAATATTACGAAATCAAAGCAATTGAACGAAACGATGTTTTGAATTTTGATCACCAATACCAAAATATTATATCGTTTCGTCTTCCTAAACTTAATACCTGTTACTGACATATGTACTACTGTAGGTAAAATGTATAAGTCGACTATTAACATTTTATTTTTACATGCACGGCGGAACGTTTCAGTGATGCATCGATCCCAAGCGGTTAAGGTCACCCATAATTATTTACAATACAATAGTTATTGAGAAGTTTAGTTCTTACTAATGCGAAGCAGAATAGGTTATTGGCATGCATCGATCCACACCAGTAAGTCCATTCATTCGCTGCACCCAACCAATGACACGCGAGCTCAACCAGAGACCTGAAGCCAATTTTGATTGAGGATAGTACTAAAAATTCCATTTAGGCAGTCTAAGAGAAAGAGATATGTTTTGTATTTTTAGAAATGGGAAGTAATTTAAATCATACCGAAAACCAGGGAAATGGTGTATTTTTCCATAATAATAATACAAACAAATAGCAAACAAAAACCGTATAAAAATAGTACAGGAAACCCATAACGTTGATTTGTGCGGGTGTGGGGTGTCTGTGGGGGTGGGGGTGTGTTGGTGTGTGGGGGTGGGGGGGGGGGGGGGCAGTTTGTCAATATATTATAATGAGGACATTTACCGACAGAAGAACAATCTAGGTTCACATGTTGTTCTACATGCAGTCTAAAACGTTGGCCCAGGAATTCCTATAATGTTTGAAACGGCACTCCACGGCCATCGTTATCCATTATATCGAAATCATTAAATCAACCCAGGACAAACATCTGACCAGAAACCATTTTGTAGTTTTAATTTGGACCAACAAGTGATTGATTTTTCCTAACTAATTGTTGGTGCAATTTCGCATTTTTACACACAAAAATGGATTTTATTACGTTGTCCGAAAAATGATGAGTCTTTTGTCAACATTTTAAAAATCAGCATTCTTAGTGACATTTAATACCAAAAATGGATTATCTAACTCATTTTCTTTCCAAAAAGTATGCTGTTATATACATCACATTAATAGTTCAAAAGTGACAGCGCTTGATAAATTTCTGCACCCCCTCCTAAATAACGGTCGTACATTGGTTTAATTGTTTAAAGTTCCTGACATCACTAATGTTTTATGAATGTCTAACAATTAAATTTTAGGGGATTTAAAAAAAATTATGTATAAGAGGTGTTGAAACTAAAATATCTCTACCGCTCACTCACTACATTAAACTCATCCTACACACACTCTATTTCTCGCTATATTTACTCAATCCATAACTCGCCACAAGAATCACCCCTCCACAACTCTACATTTAGACAACCACCCAACAAGCCTCTAGTCAAACAAATTAACCATATGGCTTTCTGTTGGGAGTTTCATCAACACACTAAACACATACAGATTTGAATACTGTTGAAATAAGCAGCATACATGTAAGCTTTATGTATGTGACATAGACTCCCTTGTACTACCAGAGGAGGTGAGAGAAATCTGCTCTGGTACTACAAATAAACACGGCTGCCTCCATGATCTACGATCTAGAAATACCATAATTTCATCATTTTGGCAAACCCATGGAAGTAGGAGTCAGCTCACTGCGCGATCTGCCTCCAAAAACCCGACACACTAAACTGCGTGGCGCTGCAGTATGAATATTGTCTGCCAGTCCACAAATATACATAGCTCAAAAAGTAAATTGCTAGGTTATAAATATGTTGAATTCTAAAAAACATTAAAGTTTGAACACTTATCTGAAATAAATAGGCCTATAATAAAGCTACGACTTTTATTTGCCATTTCCTTTCTCCATTATTTTTTCTTTCCATCTTCATTCTTTGTTTTAATCATTTTCTGTTCTCTTCTCTTATTTTTTGTTCATCCAAAAATCATTGGTGGAGGGCCGGGACGCGAATTTATTAACCGTACTCACTCACTGTATAAAGGTATTGCTGTACAATGTACATGTGCTATGCACTTAACTCCGTCAGGTATTAAATGTTGTTTACGGTAATAAAGATCGCGGCCGGGACGCATACCTATCAGGCTATCTATTGCCATAAAAAATGGTGGTTTAGGGCTTTGTGTTAGAATTTTTAATTCCATAAAGAGTAAACCTACATGTACATTGTATTTGTAGTGATACATGTATATTAAATCGCAAACGCCGTATTACTCTTTTAGTTGACACTTGGGATCAAATCACTATGTCATCCTAAAAGAACGTTCTTTACCAAGTGTATTAGTGTTTCATCTGTAAATGGCTCTATAGTTGAACTTTTGCAGATTGTAGAGGATGCCTCCAGTTGTGTAGAGCTCCATCTTAATGTCGAAAAGACCAAGACCCTCCTTGTGAATATACCTACTACATCCAATGTTGAAACTCTGAATGCCTCTGAACTTGACAACATTAAGAAATTTTAAGCCATCGTAGATCGGGGACACGACTCGAATTAAAGGGGCATTAAGAGATGTGGTGGAGGCAGCGCCCTCAATTACAAAAATATATGATAAAAACTGGGCTTTTGTATATTTGTACAATTGTATTACATTTATGAACTTACACCTATAAGGATTAAGAAAAATCAGCCCTCTTTGTACAACAAAACGTCGATTCAAAAATGCTCGTAGAGCCGCAGCGAGCATTTTACGTCCGGCAGTATCCCCCTGTAGTACGCGTGATACATAACGCGAACCATATTTGCATAGAGGGCGTTTTCAATAAATAGCGATGGCATTGTTTTAATCACGTTTTGCTGTATTTTTGTTAGTAGAACAACAATAATGGCAATTGTTAATGTTCATCTTGAATTCTGAAGTAAATTTTTAAACATTTAGAATTTTCAACACCACTTAATGTTCCTTTAAGCAAGTAAGCCTTGCAAATAAATTGAAAGCTGAAGGCAAATCCACTGATTACAAATGACAATTCCGCAGCATAATGGAGTATGCTTCACTAAGCTTGGCGAGCGCTTCACCTACTATCCTAAAGGTCATTGGCGCTCACGAATGTTCTGTTCTGTCACAGCCCAACAACAACACCCTGCTTACGCTCTTGTACTACATGCACATCAACCACCAACCAAGATTTAGCAGCGTAATGCCTCCCACACCATATTATTTTCAACGTCGTTCTACCCGTTCGAGTGTAACAATGGGATATGCCAGTTCAAGCTCTTTCATTGCTGACTACCAGAACTCGCTGCTTAGTTAGAAGCTTCCTTCATTCAGTCGTTCCCTTATGATACAGTCTTCCAGACGATGTTGGTGGTAACATCTCATAGGCAGGAATCCAGGCTTCCAAGTGCCGCGTCCACAGACATCTTATCTACAACTCTTTACTTGGCATTCATACTCTGTTATTCTGCAAATCTCGTCCCCAGAGTGGTCATGCGTTCACTGTATACAGGTATTCAATTAGTGTGGCCCATATCGACCGAATTCCTCAAAAGCACGTTTATTTCTAAGCCTACACGATCTGCACTGCTCCGGGTACGGTTGAGTAATAATTCAAGGCGTGCAATTGGTGTACGGGTTTAGTTAAACGCGCTTTAAATTACCTGTTTAAGGACACTTTTCAGTGAGTTAGACACGTGTTCAGTGAGTTAGACACGTGTTTAAGTTGAACACATTTTCGAAAATTGCGTTTAGTTAAACGATGTGTTTAAAGTCAAAGTTAAACGTGTGTTTAGTTTAATACCGTGTATAATACGTACGAGAATACGAGCTTTTAAATTTGGCTACAAAACACATATAATGGAAGACAGAGTAAAAGGGGGAGAAAAGAAAAGAATAACATGATAAAAAGAGAAAAGAAAAACAAACGAAGAAGAAAATAAAGGTATTGGAAAAGGAGAAATTAAAGGTAACTTATTACAGTCAGTAAGATCGAATAAAAAATACGAATTTTTAAATTCGTGCAGCGCATTCATGGAGGCCGCCATCTTTATCATTACGTCATTATAGCTGCTGTCAATAACGCCGATATGTTACCTTTTACTTGAATGACATACCAAGTTCATCTTTGAATAATCATAATTTGGCTTAATCTCGATCGATTCCAGATGCTCTATTTTCGGTTCAATTGACCCGAACACACCCATGACGTCATTTTGTACTGATGAAACCACGCCCACATGTACAAATTTGGCCCATTTTTGCGATTTAAACTCATTTTTTCTTCTTTTGCCGTCGATAGATTTTTCTTTCCGTCGGTGAGAATCTTGTTAATATATTTAACTACCCGATTCACAAGTTTTACATTTCACTTTAACTCATAAAATTATACTTTACTGTGTACATCCGGGACACTGGTATACTGTAAAAACAAAATGGCGGCCACCAGTAGTCAGACACGAATTAAAAAATTCGTATTTTTTAATTCGATCTTACTGACTGTATTAAGACAATGAAATTAGAGAGAGAATAAAACGGACAAAAGAAAACAGGAAAAGAGAAAAAGACAAAGACAAACAAAATAACCTAAGGAAAGAGGAAAGGGATTAAAAGAGGGTGAAAAGAAAAATGAAGAGATAAAAAAAGACAAGACGAAAAATAAGAAGAGAAAAATAGTAGTATATACACATGTACCATTACGATACCGGTTTTGGGGCACATTGCTCACAACTTGGGGCATTTCGCTCCGCAAGGGTAAGAGGTCATGAAGATCAAGGTCGAGTCAACGTTTAAATCGATGGTTACGAATTTACGATCAAGTAGACATTACTAAGTCATTTAATGAAGTTTCCTTTTGTTTTTCGTAATGAAATCGATTTGTCTAATCTAACTAAACATATTTATGTTTGCAGCTCAATGGGTTTTCCACCAACAATTTATTTTTAGCCGTCACTATTGTAATTGTGTGTATACTGCAGTGTGTAATAAGACACGACATCACATAAGAATAACGATAAGACAAATGTTTAATGTTTTACAATCTTCTTTTATAATATAATTCTTCGTGGTGATTCTGTACATTTATGTAACATTACATTCGATGAATAAGTATAGATAAGTATGTTCCCGGAATTTATAATTATATGCAAACATATTTTAAAACAAAGACAACAGTACAATGAACTGAGGTTTTCACATTTTTTATTACATGAATTAATTAAAACTACAGTACTACAGGTACAAGGTGGTTCCTACAGTATTAAAATGTAACAGTTATAATGAAGTGGTTTTGGTTTTTTAAACAATGTCTTCATCATCATCATCTTCCATTCCTTCTTCATCATCATAGAGGAAAAGACCATCAAATTTGCTTCGATGTTTCGCTATTACTCTTTTTTCAGTGCTTTGTGTATATCCACCCCTCTGTTTATTTTCTCTTGGAGATCACTCATAATATCATTCCTGGTGAGTTTCATCGTCTTTCAGATGTACATTGCTCCACAGAAACATCGTGTATTTGTCAAAGAAGACGCGTTGAAGAGCCCACAAAGTTTTCATGTACGCTTTTTCAGTTGCTTCTTCTTCATCCATACACTGCAAAAAGGTTGCTTAAATATTTACTCAACATTTTACACAACGTTGTTGAAGTATGCAACCGCTCAACAGTTGCGTAAAATTTACCCAACACCGTTGGATAACATGTTTTCACCAACAGTTGAACAATTCCAGTTACTCAGCAGTTGCCCAATTTTAATTACACAACAGTTGGGTAGTATTAATTAACCATTTGTTGGGCATTTTGTGACTGCTGCTTAATTGTTTTCATTATATATTGAGCATTTTTGTATAGCAACTGTTGCTTAATTTATCAAATGTAGCCATATGTTGGGTATTTTATTTGTGACAAGTTTTTATTATATATTGAGCATTTTTGTATAGCAACACGGGGTAGGCAAATAATGTGAATTCTGGTCGATGCAGCAGAGCTACATACATCACGTCCTCCCGGTAGTGAACCGGTAATTTGTAATGGGAATTCTAGGCGATGCAGCAGAGCTACATAAACTATTCCCTTTCGGTAGTGAATCTGTAATTTATTAATATGTTATTTAACTAGGCCTATATATATAATATCTGACATCTCTTATCAATGGTGTTATTTACTGTGAACGTTTGCCAAACGTAGTCTTGCTATCTGGGTATATGAAGGTATAAATAGTCCATATTATATAATACATATTTATGTGATTCTTTTGGTGGAAAATAGATCACATGACATGAACTATTCAGTATATATGTCCATGTCGTGTATTTTTTGGCTATACAAATCGACTATTCAATATTCATCGCTAGTGACGTCGCTATAACACCGCTGAAATGATATTCATAAACAAATATATGTCAAGCAATTATGGCAATTTTAAACTATTTGTCAGTGTTAGCGATTTATTCCGATTTGCATGCCAAGACAGAATATATCTAATTGTGGTCCTGCGCTGCAAAAAGGTTGCTTAAATATTTACTCAACATTTTACACAACGTTGTTCAAGTATGCAACCGCTCAACTGTTAAGTAAAATTTGCCCAACACCGTTAGATAACATGTTTTCACCAACAGTTGAACAATTCTAGTTACTAAAAAGTTAGGCAATTATATTCACTCAACAGTTGTTCAAGTATGCAACAGCTCACGAAATTGGCTTTTTTGGACAACAGTTGCCTAAAATTCACATGTGCGTAACTTGCATCAACTGTTGCGTGATTGTCCTCAATGCTCATGCAACAGTTGCCAAAGTGGAATATTTTACGCAACATATTTTAGCAACAGAAACAGTTTCCACCAACATTTTAAGGACAATGTTTTCGACGAATTGCTCAACGCTGGGGATTTTTTACTTTTATACAACGCCTAACTTTCTACATATATTGAATGAATTTTAATCAACACGTCATATCAACCAACGGATGATAAAAGGACTTTTAGCAACGTATTTTAAGCAACCTTTTTGCAGTGTAGGCCTACCCGGGTTGATGTATTTTTCATATTTCTCATTCCGCATCTCCCGAGTCTCTTCAATGGCTTGTTGATACCACTCTTGATACACAGCATTGTCTCCCAATTTATCAACGGTGTACATCTCTTCATCGGTCGTATCTTACTCTTCTTCACTGTTGGAATAAGAAGCCTCAGATTCACCAGAAGTTTCGTCTTCGTAACCCGATTCTGAGTCCGGGTTATCAGCTTGAGATTCGTCTATTTCACTATCGTCCGATTGATATGGTCCACATCCTCTTCAGCATGTATCAACGTCTCGTGTCTCTTTGGGGTTATGAGCAACGAAAGTATTCATGTTGTCTCTTCAAAGGTTCGAATAGTAATGACGAGAGATGCTCGAAATGATGTGTTTTATAGACGATGCTTAGCGTTCACACAATCAATTACGTGAATTGTGTCCATTGCGTTGTTTGCGTCGTGGATTGCGTAATTGCGTAAAGCAATGCGTTGATGCAATCCATTGCGTCGTTTGCGTCATTAAATGCGTAACGCAATGGTTTGCGTCGTGAACTGCGTAACGCAAGGTGTTGATGCCGTCCATTGCGTCGTTAACGCAGAACACTGTATCCGGAAAACTGAATTGGGAGGTTTTAAAACAATTGATGAGTAATACATGCTTTCACTTTAAATGTCAAGATATGTTGTGGACACTCGATCTTCTAGAACTTTCCGTTTTGGGTAACAGATATGTGAAAGCATCTCGCGTTTTTCGGCGTAGGTAAAAATGCTGTTGTCTTTGTCTTGGAAACCTCGATTCACTCCACTTGTGACTTCATCTGTGTTAAGACTCGAAAGAAGAGGTCTTTGTTTATGCCGTTGTTTCTTTTGTTTACTCCTTTACAGCTGAATTTATCTGTTGGGCCGAAACAATAGTAGGTTTTGCTACACAGGGCAATCCTGCCATCTCCTTCCCACTGGACTTCAAAAAGACCCGGAGTCCGTTTGTCGTATCGCTTGTTGCTCTCTGTATCGGTTCTTGGGAACCAGTTCTTCTGGTCTTTAAGTTCAGCTTTAACAAGATCATCGAGGTGTTCCGCGGATAGGCTATATACGCAGAATCGGTATCCGTTTCCACATACTGGAAGTCTGACCGATCAATGTATTTGTCGAAGAAGTCAAAATAGAATCGTAGCATCCGAAGCTTTGCATATTGATACACAAAGAAACCTATTTGAATTGGCAGGTCTTCCTTGATGGATTTCTTTGCCATTATGATCTTGTGACAAACAGTGGCAATTTCGTTGATATCACGAAAGAGATGTTCACTCACTCGTTTCCTGGCTCCTTTAGTGTTTTCAATTTTGATATTTCTATGTCTCTATTTATTGGTAATCGTCTTCCATACGAGGAGTTGCCGATGAGCTTCACGGTGTCAGCAATGATGGCCTTGGGGATCGCTGTCTCCGGCTCTTCGTGAATCTGACACAGCATTACCAAATTCTTTGAAACAGGCTTTTGGCTGATATTCTATCACCTGGTATATTTGTGTAACCTCTAAACCCTCTTGAATGTACCATTTCAAAAGAGGGGTGATGATAAGCTTCTTTTCCCCGAACATGCTACCAATGAGACTTCTCATTGGCTTTGACATGAAGTTGTGTTCCTCTGCGAATTGCTACATAAAATGACCAATGTATTCTCTCTTAATATCAACATTCTTGAAGATAGGGGGCATTTCTTTAAACTTCTTCTTCAGATGGTCCGGCACGCGAATATCGCATTCGATACATCCAAATATTTTGTCTTAGATAACCGCTTGTATGATTTCATCTTGTGTCATAGTAGTTTTCCGGTAAAGGGGTGGACGAACAGAGCGAAGGAATGTTTGCACACTCTCATAACAAAGGTTAACATCTTTAACCATGTTGGTTAACAACCATGTTGGTTAACATTTTAACCAACGGGAGGTTACCAGGTGAACCACACAATTGGTTGGTTAAAACCGTAACCAACAGCTGTTGGTTAAACTTTAACCTGTGGTTGGTTGCAATTTTTAATCATTTGTTGGTTAATATGTTTTAACCAACAGTGGTTGGTTAAAAAATGTTGGTTAAAATATTTTTTCTTTTTGCTTAACTTTAACATGTGGTTGGTTAAAACTTTTAATCATTTGTTGGTTAATTCTGCTAAACTTAGCCATTTGTTGGTTGGTCAGAACAGGTATTTAAAACCCATGTATTAAAAGAATGTTGATTAAAAAGTATACTATTGGTTAAAGATCAAGTGTTGGTTAAAAATTACTTTTAATACTGCGTTGGTTAAAGAGTAAAAATATAATTAATTTTTGGTTTATTCAACGTTGGTTAAGGCATCATAATTTTAACCAACAATAGGTCAAAACAAGATTCCCGACAAAGAATATCAATGGCGGGAAAATATTTTGTGCATATTATCAAATTGTTGGTTACATTTTAAGCAACATGTGTTGGTGAAAAATCTCTATTGCGCAATGTTGGTTAAAAATGTGGTGTGTTGCTGCGACATCAAAACGAGGCTGGCCCGTTCTCTCTCTTTTTGACAAAATGGCAGACGACCAAGTGATTGCAATGCTTCGGTTGTGGGGTCTGGAGACGCATATAGAAGGGTTTCAAGGTACAAGATTGATTTCTTAATACTGCAATTTAATAATTATGTAACTGTCTGAGCTAAACTGTACAATATTATGTATTTGTCTATCAAGAAATGCAGATTTAGGACACTATTTTACCATCACTCACTACAACATGCATTTATGATTAAGCTTTACCATAGACTTCCTACATCGTATTTTCACTGTAGCGTGTGTAAGGGCAAACAAATTTCAAGTCATGTTTTCTAGATTTTCTGTTGGTTAAACTTTAACCTGTGGTTGGTTACAATTTTTAATCATTTGTTGGTTAATATGTTTTAACCAACAGTGGTTGGTTAAAAAATGTTGGTTAAACTTCTTCTTTCTTTTTTTGTGCTAAACTTTAGCATGTGGTTAATTAAAACTTTGAATCATTTGTTGGTTAATTCTGTTAAACCAATAAATGGTTAGGTTTTAACCAACCCATGTTATATATCAAGCAGGATTAACCAACAAATGGTTAAGTTTAGCAGATTTAACCAACAAATGATTAAAAGTTTTAACCAACCACATGTTAAAGTTTAGCAACAAAAAAAACAAAAAAAAGTTTAATGGAATGAAATTCGAAGATGTTGAAGGAAACATGAATTTATTAATGAGAAGAGATTCAGTAACACATTTGTTCAATTAATATTTGGGATGATTCTGACGCCATAACCAAGTGTCCTAATACTTTTGGTTGCTAGTGTAGCAGCCCGGGCAAATTTACAGGTCTTGAATAAATCTTACCAAATCTGGTTTGGGGAAGATTTAATCCCACCCCACAATGCATTGCACGCGTACTAAAAAAAGATTTGTCAAAAAATATTACCAAATTTCAAAGTCTATCTCAAGAAATACTGAACCAATAGGAGGCATGATTGTACTTATTTTAATTCATTTCTCATGGTGATTCCAAATATGGTGATGAAATTCAATAATCTTGACATTTGTTAAACATTTTGGGAAATGTTGGAACAGTCGTCTGCAGAGTCATGCCGCGTGGAAAGTGTTAAAGGTGTTATCTTGAATATCGTATCGTGTTAAAATGATAACAATGATAAGACAACATTTTCAGTAAACTAAGTGAAACATATGGTGTAATTAGAAAATTTGTATGCAATTTAAATGTTTGTGTCCAAATTAATACACTGATACATAAACCTCACCTAGAAAATATACAAACTCACTGCAAATATTTAGACAATTAAGACATGATGCATAAAAGATAATACTTTTGATCAGATTTATGCAAATTATGCCCATCAAGAATATTTATTAAGCTTGCCGAGTTCGACATTTATTCTAGCTTTGAGTCTTTCCAGATGTGGAAAAGTCTTGCCCGAAATGGAACGCTTTTCCAGATCTGGAAATTTGTCCGAACTGTTTATCGCAAAAATGGCTGGCGATGTGACGAAATTAATTTCAAAATTATTAGACAATCAAAAATATAAATTGCTCAAATGGTTAAAAGGAATCATATTGTAATTGTACTACAGTGCAACAGAGCATACATTTCCAAATATTGAATTATAAATATAGTGCCTCCTGAGTGTTGTACAACCATGACAATTTCAATCCTTAGTATGTGTATCATATATAATCAAAATAGCTTTGTTTTAAAGTTCTCTGCGTTGTCTTTGTATGATTATCAGCATTGTTACATTTCTTATTAAACCTCATTTCGGATTGGTCAATACTTGAGTATCCATACACGCTAATCCAACCAGCTACTGGCTACTGGCTTTTATGGCTTTGACTATTTAGACTTACTACAGGGCTGCTGTGTATACAGGCTTGCATGTCAGCACACGGTCACCTAAAGTAACATACACCATTATGCTTAAAACCCTTGACTGCACACTACACACTGCTGAATGGCATTTATTGTAGCGCGGATTTCAAAGCATTGGTCCCTTAGCGTGAGCATGTCCTTGAAGATTGCTTCTATTGTTTGCGTGCATGGCTGGACAAATATTAATATACTTTTGCCAAGTCTGTGCACAGTTGTACAGTTGTATGAAATACATTGTTATTGTAAGAAAAGTTGCAAAATTAATGTATCTAAAGTTTTGATTAATATTACAGAAAAAGACAAACGAAATTGAGAAATGTGGCTTGACCATTTTATTAAGCATAATTTAAGGATTATTGTGAAACCTTACATAACTTAATTGGGCATACAAACAGTGGTTCAAAATTATTCCATTTAACGCCTAATTAATTTATTAATTACGCGCATAAATTAATTACACAGCAAACATGTTAACGAATGGCTTGACAGATTTGTGTGGCTAACCATAAACATCTTTCTCTTTTTTTTTACATGTTTAATTCATGAGAAAAATATAAAAACACCATTTGTGGTTTTTAGAAATATGCCAAATGTTTGGAGGAAAATATTTTAAATACTAAAGGGATATTGAATCATCTGCTCAGACCATTGTCTTGAGCACATCTTTACCTTTAATTTGATACCTTGCAAGTCTGGTTTGGATACATAGTAAAACTCAATAATTTCCACGAGTTTGGTCATTAATTAAGTTTAATTAAGACAGATTTGGGCATTTTTCAAAAAGTAAAAATAATGTTTAACTTTTTCTCAGACAGAATTGTTGACAATGATGGAAACTTCATATCCTGTGAATTTGATGTTAATGGCAGGTATAGTTGTTGCTGGAAATTACAAAAAGCAAATTTGTAATGTATTTCTTTATAATATGCTAATCATATGCAAATAAGGTCAAACCATTTTTTTGCTCTATGACATTGAATCACCAAGCTGTATTCTATAATATGATAATGTCTTCTTGTCTATTTATGCTCTGTTGCACTGTATAATTAAAGGAATATTTGACGAAGCAGACGACAGTGGTAATTGGTAATCACCCCACAGTGTTCACATAAAATATTTAAAAAACCGAAACCAGCACACATCGGTATGCTTCTTGAGAGTTTTATTAAAAACAATTATATATTTTTCGATTGCTTAGTATTATCACTATGGCTTTCTTCATTAGTTTAATCAGTTCCAAATTGGCGAGAGATATTCGGTTTTCATCTCTCCGCGCGCAAAAATAATCCAAGATTACGCGCGTGATTATGGCCACACGTACGCGGTTTTTGCGGAACGCACGCGTCACACACATAATACACAGTGTGCTTGTTACCTTCACGCACGTCCGCGTTCTTCTGTATTCATTCGCTGCTGTAATGAGTTTTCGCCAATTTGAAACTGATCAAACTATAATTATATTCACCCACTGAATAGTTACTTATCCCAGTCAATACGCAGAAATTAAGTACGGTACATGAGTTTCCATAAAAGAAGAAGGTGCCTGCTTTAATTGGTTTTAAACATAACTATTTGGACTTTTAAACAATTTATGACTAGTTGTATATTACCCAAGCAATTGTCGATTGCATGTTATATTCCTATGGTTTCAGCTTATATTGTCATCTTCATTGCTATCTTCATCCACCGAATTATATTTATCCATATCAATACCAAGGTAATCAGCGTAGGAATGACTATAAAAGACCAATAGCTCAGTGTCTGGTGGAATTGGTTTAAAAGTTCTGTAATATATTTTTCCACCGTCTTGATAACACATAATATTTTCTTCCTTACTATTCCTGGGCATATTGACATAACGCATCCAATTAGAAGTCCGTTCATTTATGGCGTCTATGATGTATACCGTCTTCTTACCACAGTAAATCTAACAAGAGAAGAGGCGATACAATTATTGTTATTAAACCCTCAACAGAATATTAAAGCAAGGACAATCAAATGAAGGGACTAGAAACGGCCTATTGTATCGCTATATCATATTTAATTACATAACGCGCGTGTTACGGTTGGGTTTTTATTCAAGGAACTCAAAGGGAGCCCTATAATCTTTCGAAAAATGATTAAGATATATTTCCCCCCAAAACCGAATACAATACGTGATTTGTTAATAGAATAGCGGCGTTCTAGGGTTAACAATAATCGGTATATTTTTGGAAAATGTGATAATTTTAGATGTATAACAAAGTATTTGATATTTTCCTGGAACGTTTAAAATAGTATGCTTTTTTGTTTCTATTGATTTCGATAGCAAACTAATTCGGACATGATGTTCTTTGATGATATCATCTTTTTGCATTTCAAGATTGTAGTAGATTCAGCAGGAATTACACAGGCTCCATTCGTAACAAGCAAGACACACAGCGAACCGTGAAGTATGATTGTACCGAGAGTTGTACCTGGGCCCATTCATGATGTTCAAGTCATGATACTTTTCGCGAGTAGAAACAGGAGATTAAAAACTTACCGTTTAATCTTACCGTTAACTTTGCAGTGCCCCAGTAGAAACACGCTCTATATAGAGTGTGTTTTTACTGGGCAAATAAAAGGTAATTAACATTAAGTTGCCCAGTAGAAACAGCCAAATAATGCTAATCACCGTCAAGTTTTCTAACGGCAAATTTGATTTGATTTGATTTTATTTTATTAGGTACTCAAAACATCATATAGAGAAACATTTAAGCATACAAACATGTAAAAGATTGCACAAACCTATTTTAAAAACATATAGACATAATAAAATATGAGCAAAAGTACCAAGGATAGCCCAAAAAGCTTTGAGCACAAAGCTTATTTCCATTGGGGTCCTTTAACAAGCATAGAAAGGCAGAAGAAAAAACAACAAAACAAATGAAAATCACGAAAGAAGCACAAACGCCAAACGAAAACAAGGACAAAACAAATAAAAACAGGGCACGAGCACAAGGTGGGAGACCAGCTCATAAATCAATTGAATCATAACTCGCCAAGTGTCTTTTAACTAATTGTTTGAATAAACTAAAATGATTGGTGTTCTTGATCTCGCTCGGCAATGAGTTCCAGTGATGAATAGCAGTATTATAAAAAGTAAATCTAGCTTGACCCTTAGAAGAAGGAACAACAAAGTTGAACGGGCTACCCCTGGTACTATATTTATGCAAAGATGACACTCTAGTAAAATACAATTTCATATAATCAGGAGACAAATCATGAAAAATCTTAAAAACATGGTTAAGTTTAAGTTGCACAACCCTATCCCGGCTTGATAACATCCCTACCATGTCCAACTCTTTTTGACCAATATGGGTACGCGGTCCCACACCCAAAATAAAACGGACAATTTTGTTTTGCATGGTTTGAAAACGATTTTTGAATTTTTGGGAAATAGCTGAATACCAGGAGGAAGAGCATGCATAATCAAAATAACACATAATCAATGCTGAACACAGTGTCTTGCGGGTTTTTAAATTCAAACAATCAGCGTGCCTGTATAAAAATTTGAGTCTCCCGCTGGCCTTTTTGATAACATTTAAAGCAATCGACTCCCCTGAAAGAATATTGTCAAGGGTGACACCTAAATACTTGACAGATGAAGAGGTATTAATCATATTACCATTACAAATGACAGAAAAATTATCAACAGAAACCCGCACAACCTGGTTTCTTAACGATAATGACACATTTAAAGCCCAGTAATGATATAGTTAAGCTTGATAAACAATTGTATATAGCACACAGCTTCATTCCGTGTCCACAGTGATATCACTTGTTACAAAAATAGATACTTACAGCCCATGCATATCCGGAACTAGCTGCTTTTTTGTCATACAAATGTGTATCCCCTCTATACGGACCAAATCGGACTCCGGCTGGTATATACTTCTCAGTCCAAGCACCGAGACCTGCGCCAGGTATACCAGATTCTTTCACAACAAGACCCATACCAGGTGGTACACTACGTTTGGCGCGATTATGACAATTGTCTGGTAGCGGGTTGTCTTCAACTATGATCAATGGTCCAGTCGGGTAAAAGTTACTCTCTTTCTCATGACAGCAGTCCCAATCTGTAAGGATTTGAAAAGAAAGTTGATGGTAGTCATTTGTTTTCAGTACAATTTTGATTAGTACTTACTTGTACGTATGGTGAAGAAAAATACTACATTGGTGACTATCGTACAAGTCTTACGTACAAGTTACTTATACGTATGAGCCATACGTACTGGTAATGCAGTGCTACCTAAGTAAACAATTGAAATCAAGTCATTTATCTCTAAGAGCGTGTTTCTTCTGGAAAGTTAACGCTATTTGAAATAACGGTAATTATCGTTAACGTTTTAATCCCCCGTTTCTATTCATGAAAAGTTACCGATATGTTTACAAGCGTCCTAATCGATGGGCCACGAAATTTGACCTTGTGTTATACAAAAAAAGTGCCCCGCTTGAAAATGACTGCCGCCATAATTCCTTGACTTTTAATGCTACATTTTAACAACATAAACACGATAAATGAACATGAAATTCGTCGTAAACGCAGAGCTACAATTCGTAGCATCCAGCCTGTACGTGTATACTTCCGGGTCACACAACTTAGCGGACAAATTCATAGAGTTGCTATTTATAAAGGCAAGTTAGCGTTAATTACCGTTAACAAACCTGGTTTGAGCAGGTTTTTGCCGTTAGAAAAGCGTTATTAGGCTGTTTCTACTGGGCAACTTAACGTTAATTACCGTTAAGTTGCCAAATAGAGACACGCTCTATGTTAATACTTACCAATATCGGGTATCGGCACCAAACCATGTTGGAAGTCAGAAAGACAGTCATCGCTATCAGAAAAATATTCTTCCATATTGATACCTAGAAATTTCCCATACTCGTATCCATAGTATATAAGTAGTTCAGTGCCTGGCTGGATTGGTTTGTAGGTATAGTAATATATCTGTCCTAAATATTGGTAGCTTTTAATATTTTCTTCTGATTCCTTTCTTGCCATGTTAGCGTATCGCATCCAGTTGGATCTCCGCTCATTTTCCGCGTCCACGAAGTAAATGTTTTCACCGCCACATTTGATCTGGTATTGAAATTCATAAACACGTAAGAAAAATTGTTTTAAAAGTTCCATAAAGATAATATACAATTGGAATAGGCCACGGACCACCAGGCATTTGTCTCTCATGGAACAAATTAGAATTCAGACTAACATTATCGAACAAATACCGTTTATATTATCTTTTATAGTTCTACTGTATTTACCAAGTCATATGCTATAAGAGAAATAGAGCTTCAAAACAGTTTAGTGTAGGTTTAGTGTATGTAAACGTGTCTGGTATTGGCTTGATGAAACCATGTAAGGTAGGCCATACAAATTCTGTCTCACTACTACTACAAATGTACCCCATGAACCATTGATAATTTGAGTAAATTGAAAAAAGAAACCCATTGGTAAACCTTTCATTTTTTCTGAAGAACCTTCGGAATAGCGAATTTATTTTTTGGACTGGCGACTCTTCGGACTAGAGAGAGCTCCCCCCCCCCCCCATTCGGCATATATAATTTTTTTTCTTCCTGATTGCAATTAACACTTACGATCCATGAATATCCGCTTTGCTGTGATTTGCTGTCATAAAAATGAGTTTCTCCTACAAAGGGACCAAGGCGAACTCCAGCAGGCAAAAACTTCTCTGCCAAAACTCCCTTTCCAGCACCCGGGATTCCAGATTCCTTCACGACCAGTCCAGGTGGGAGACTCAGTAGAGCACGGTTATCACATTCACGTGGTACAGAAGTGTCTTCAATGATTGTTAATGTCAGGGATGGGAAGTCTTCATCAGCCATTTCATCGCAGTCGTTCCAATCTTAAGTGTCGCAAAATAGATGGTTGTTAGAATGTAGATTCGTGTTGGTTGAATAATAAATGCAAATTGAGTTCATCTTTTGATCATATGTTGGTTTTGCGCGTCCTTGAGAGTTCTCACCGGTAAATTACAACGTTTATAAAGCAACTGGATTTTTCAACTTTATACATTTTTCTTAAAGAAATGTGTGATCTTTAAATCACGACATTTATAGGGGCAATCCTGAAAGTTACGAGAAATAAGCCTCTGAAATTTGAAGAAAAAACCCAGGTGTTCCATCCATATTCATCGTAACAGATTTGAAAAGCGTTAACAGAACACATACAATTAAAATCCCCTCAAAACCTACGAATTCATTTTGCACTTTGGTATTAGGTACAAGTAATACTATAACCTGATAACATTCAAATGTCAATCATCTGGGGGGGGGGGGGAGGGGCAATTAATAACATTCCGGATTACAGTGGTTAGGCTACATATAATACTATAAGGCGAAAATACGACGCAGACAGGAAAATACTTAAGGTATGTACTGGTGTGGAATCTTAACACTTTCAACACGGCAGTCGCCTGCAGACGACAGCTTCAAAATTTCTCAAAATGTTTTAAAAATGTCAAAACTATTGAATGTCATCATCATATTTGGAATCACCATGAGAAATGCATTAAAAGAAGCACAATCATGGCCAGTATTGGTATAGTAATAGATAGATTTTAAAAGTTGGGAAAGGTTTCTGAAAAATCTGTTTTGTATAATATGGTAAAACAAATAGCCGCGTGGAAAGTGTGAAGGCCATCCCTGCCCTAAATGTTAAATTCACTGGTATCATCTGATGAAGATCGTCTTACGGTGAATACAATTATTATATCTGTCAGTTTAATATATTTTGTCACCAGGGAATGGATATACACGAATATTGTTAAATGTCAACAATCCTGGGGTGTGGTGGAAGTGGATCAGACTATCAAAACAAGGCATAACCCATATTGTATAACCTACCAGCTTAAATGCGAAATATTGAATAGCCTACTAGCTTAAGGAAAGTGTCAACCCTATTATTTTGATGATCAAGTTTTGCTTCTAAGTTTGAGAATATTGAATACAAGTACATAAAAGTATACATTTATAGAAAGGAAATTTGATAAGGAATCCGATGGTGATGTGATATCAATGTGATACCAAATAAACTAAATTTTGAGAAATGAACCAAAAAGCGGGTTTTTTACCCCAAAACTTTTAGACAGCATAACTATAAAATAAAAATGGTAATTTGTTCTAATATGATTTTTTGTAAACAAGACAATTTTGTCTAGGATCGATTTTTTTCTTTTTCCAAAATAAGGCTTAGTGGAAATATTGCTAAAAACATCGGAAGAGTGTAAAAGTCGTGTTTTTTGCATACATTTCGCTAGAACTGGATGCATATATCGAGTTTTAAATCCATAATCGAAAAAACAAAAAAATCACTCCTAGCGCTGAAAGTCCTCTACACAATGGTAGTAAAAGCTTACCTGATAATGTGATATTTGTTTAGTTATGTTGTCTGAAAATTCGTAAAATTCCTTCAAATTTGAACTTCTAGAAAACATCGATTTAGTAAAAATATTGACATTGTCCACCATTGAAAGCTAAATGTTCACGGAATACACGGGGGCGTGTGACCTAAAAAGCGAGTATACTATATATTATGAACAATCAAAATAAACTATCAGATACAATTTATATTGTCACAATGTGAAGAAATTGGAAGAAAACTGAAATTTAAATGATCGTAAGATTGGCCTTTGTTCACATTTTTTAGACATTGTTTTGCGCTCTTTTGTTTTTCGCGTCTATGCCGCGGATATAAGCGGCGCGTCTAGTATTACGCACGGGAAGTTTCAGCGCGCGACGCAATGATCGAGCAGCTGTCGCAGCATTTGAAAAGCGAAGAACTCCTCTTAAAGGGACATTAAGTGGTGTTGAAAATTTTAAATGTTTAAAAATTTACTTCAGAATTCAAGATGAACATTAAAAATTGCCATTATTGTTGTTTCTACTAACAAAAACACAGCAAAACTTGATTAAAACAATATCATCGCTATTTATTGAAAAACGCCCTCTATGCAAATATGGTTCGCGTTATGTATCACGCGTACTATAACGGTAATGGTAATGATAGAATACAATAAAAGTATAAAATAATCATAGATATAAAATAGAGATCCATTATGCCGCCGCCATTTTGAAACCATCATGGGGACAAAATTGGAGGTATGTTGGTATTTTCCGTAAATGCTCGTGAGCATTCGGAAAGTGTCATTCTTTCCGCGTATTTCAAACCAAGGACGCTCTAATATATATCCTGGTTTCAAACCATGGTCCAACGCGTACGCAGTCACTGCCAAAAATAACGCGGAGATTTATAAGTTGCGCGCATCAACGGTCCGGCGAAGCTTCACTTTGACAGCCACGCAAACCGGGAAATTCATTTGCAAATGCCAGTAGACCCAAGTTTACACAGGTCTTTTACTAGTTTAACTAGAAATGTCACTACTGAATCTCATACAAGCGGGTAAGTTATCAAATGATTGAGGAACCACCGATGATGGACAACACTTATTTATAATACAGTGACAGTCGTGAAATAATGAGTGTGAATGAAAGAGAGAAGTCCCGTGTTTCAGATTAGCTGCCATGTGAACTTTTATGTAAATACATGTATATAGAAGGACACAGACAGTGGCGTAACTAGACTTTTTCATTTTTTTTTTTTGGGGGGGGGGGGGGGAAGAAGGGGCAGTGACTTGAGATGGGGGGGGGGGGGCTCCATTCCACACCCCCACCGATTGATTTCATTGGGGGGGGGGGGGGGGGGCAAGGGATCCGTCATCGGTTCGTTATCATTTACGATGTACACATCTCCACTAGAGGACATTATAGCATCGCATGGTCTTCCCAGAATGATATATGCCGACGACACCCAAGTTTATATTATTTTGAAACCTAGTGAACGCGCCACTCTCATTCCAAAATTGGAACAATGTATTGTTGACATCAAAGCGTGGTCCACAGCTAATCATTTGAAACTTAACGAAGACAAAACTGAAGTTCTTCACATCACATCTAAGTTTAGAAAAAAATCTCCTCTTCCGTCTGTTGACATTGCCAATGTTCCTATTCAACCTGTTAAATCTGCCCGTAATCTTGGTGTTATTGTAGCTAATGATCTCAGCATGGATGTACATAAATAATATATGCCGTTCAGCCTCTTTTGCTCTCTACAAAATTGGCCGCATCCGAAATTTTCTTGATGAAAAATTGACTGAGACTTTAGTTCATGCGTTCATCACTTGTCATCTTGATATGTGCAACAGCCTTTTATACGGACTTCCGGACTCCCATATTTCTAAGCTACAACGTATTCAAAATTCTGCTGCAAGACTTGTCACACGTACTCGCTTCTCAAAACATATCACTCCTGTGCTTCGTGATCTTCATTGGTTGCCTGTTAAATTTCGCATCATGTATACAAAATACTTCTCTTGACTTATAAATGTCTTCATGGACTTGCTCCAGAATATCTCACTGACTCGATTCAGGAATGCAAGCCTGTTCGCAACCTTCGCTCATCTTCAAAACAAAATCTTGTTCCACCATTGGTTAGTACAACCTCATATGGTCATCGTAGTTTTCGCCATGCATCTTGTGAACTCTGGAACAAATTACCTTTTCATATTAAGAACTCTCAGACTCTTAATCAATTCAAATCATCTCTGAAAACATATCTCTTTGATATGGCATTTTGTAACATTTAATTTTATTTTGTATCTTTAGTTTCCTGGTATATTGACTCTTTCATATGTTTTGCTCTGTTTTTTGTTGTTGTATTCTTTTGTTATTTGTAAGCGCTTAGGGACTTCGGTGTCAAGCGCTATACAAGAGTCGTTGTATTATTATTATTATTATTATTTAAAGCGCTAAATTCTGAGACGAAATTCTAGGCCAACCTTTGAAAAAAGTATGGATTTCCAAGTTCCTCTATAGGGTGCTGACCATGGGCTGACTAATTTTGAGGCGAAATTCCAGACCATCCTTTAAAAAAAGTCTGGAATTCCGAATTCCGAATTCCTCTATAGGGTGCTGACCATGGGTAGACTAATTTCGAGACGAAATTCCAGACCATCTTTTGAACAAAGTCTGGAATTCCGAATTCCTCTATAGTGCTGACCACGGGTAGACTAATTTCGAGACGAGATAAATTTGGTCCGAGTTTACGGTGTGCAATGGATTGGAAGTGAGCGTCCCCGTTTTCTGTCCCCGTTTTACAGATACCCCGGGGTAATCTGGAAAACGGGGACAGAAAACGGGGCCACCAAATTTGGTCCGAGTTTACGGTGTGCAATGGATTGGAAGTGAGCGTCCCCAAATTTTCCTTACTCAACCCCCTCTCCCCCCCCCCCCCCCCCCCTTAAACGCTAAATATTGGACAGCCTAGCATATTAAATTAGTAATAAATCCCACATTGGATAGTCTACCAGCTTAAACGCAAAACATTGAATAGCCAGCCCCACCCCTCCCCGATAGAGGGCAGGGTCTGAAGAATGAGGAAATATATGGGGTTAATAAAGCTAATCTAACATGATCAGATGATAAAGCATCATCGTGTTCACCATTATACAAATGTGCTAATTATCAATTATGAAGCATAGTAAACTGGCTATACAGGGTATATCAAAAAAAACGCAACACTTTTTGTCGCGAGCTCTCCGATTACGGCAAATTACAAATCACTCTGAAATTTATATATTCTGTTAGGTGCACTTATTGGCTATTACATAGTCAAATTACAGCGATATCGATTATTGATTCGCTGAGATATCAACGATACACGTAGACAAGTGCAAAACATGTTTTACATCGTATATCCTGTATGCCTGATTTTCTTGTCAGGTGAATATTAGTAATACACTTTAATAACCCATTGTTCTTAAATAATTGGAATCAAACTCATCATTCTGAGAAGAAAATGTCATGTTAAAGGTATCAAATGTCTAGGCTATTACAGTATCATATCAATATTAATTAAATCTGGCAATAAATTAGTTGATAGTTAATGACACAACTTGAAAATCCAGATTACAAAGTCTGTTTGCAAATCCTCTCTCTTTTTCTCTCGTTAATGTCATAAATAAAACAGTATGGCACATTATTTAAAAGATAAACAAATGGAATAGTCCAGTGAAGGTAGCAATTGTCTTGTATGAATCAGTCATTGTTAGTCTGTTGTGAATGGGAATGGGACAGTATGGTGCTGCTCGACCCTCAAAATGCTGTCCTTGTTTTAAGATGCATCGATTATGAACTTTAATTTATGAAAGAACGTATACCATAGACATTATGTGGTGATCATAGCAATCAGTGGTTTAGAACTTAAAAGGGTGATTGACGTATTCAAATGGTCAAATGATTATCAGATTACACGATTCAATGATTTTATGTACCACCTTACTCAAACAAAGGAAATTAAGATAAACCATTCCAGACATTAAGGTTACATAGTTATTAAACTATTAACCCATAACACTAATCGGACAGGAAAATCCAAGTTTTTAGAACGAGCGAATAAATAATCGATATCGTTGTAATTTGACTATGTGATAGCCAATAAGTAGACCTAACAGAATATATAAGTTTTAGAGTGATTTGTCTTTTACTGTGACCGTACAGCTCTCGACAAAAAGTGTTGCGTTCTTTTTGATACACGCTTTACATAATATAATGCACATAATGTATTTGTCCTTTTCATAGGAAATCAGGTTGATCTATCACAAACATACATGAGGTTATGGGTGATCTCCAAAATATGAGGTCTGGGTCTACTACTACAGGTTGGCGATAGACTAGTGTCTGTCTAGTGACCTACCTATTCTATTTACCACAGTGTGAACTGGTTTATTTCCTGAAGACGTATTTTTTAATGTTGAATAAATAGCTCCATCGTATCTTTCATCGGATATGCTGATGAGGCACATATTGCTAATACGTCCCCAAACAAATGTTGTATTGTCCGGCTGCTGATCTGTTTGTTCGAGAAACACAATTTCAAACATTTAAAATTGATGGTTTTATTTGTATGTTTGTTTTAAAATAACTATTACGGGATGATGCATAGACTCCATTCCTCATCACATAGTTGGCTAGCTGTCAATGAACGGGGACAAAATACTAGCTCAATAGCTAGCTGCACAATCCTGCACGATATGGACTTCCGGCATCATTGACATTTTAGGGAAATAGTGTAAGTTAGGGTTAAGGAATGCTTCAAAATCACGGTAGAGTAAACTTGCATCATTATCATTGTATATTCAAAACGAGACTGATTTATACCGTGTATAAAGTGAGGCATCCCTATGATATACAACCCACCTTTCAAACATTATGTGCTTAAAGATAAATACTAGAATGCTCATTCACCACTAAATATTAAGTTAGTTCTGGGAAGTGGGTCTGGGAGGTTGGTCTAAGATGGTACAAGTGTGCCTCTAGTGGGTATACCAAGTGATCCAAATCAATAGTAAGCATATTCTACAAATGAAGAGTTTAGTTCCAAAAGGAGCTAACTCACTAAAAGTGAAATAGGAGGAAAGCAACGTTTTTTTTAAATGAGGATGTTGCACTTCTTTGATTATGCCATATGAAAGATACCATACGTGGAAGCTTAAAAACTGGTTTGATTTCATTTTTTGATTTTCACTGTATTTCCTATGTCTTTCTTTTTCAAATTTCCGGAAATGTCCGGAAATTTCCGGGACCGAGGGCCATAACTTTGGACCCGAACATGCTACAGATGTAGAACAAAGTTTAAAACTTTCATGTTCTGCACCTAACTCATCTTTTTCAGAAAGGTGAGTTAGCTCCTTTTGGAACTATGCTCTTCAAATATATGACCCATTCATGTGTATAGTAGCTTTGAATAATATTCACCATTCAAATATTTGACTAAATTATGAACTATTCTCATAGTTAAGTCCAGGGCGGCGGTTCAGAGATTGACGCGCCAAAAACGTGTCTGTCATCCGTTCCCGTTAATAACTATGCGAATTAGCCCTCTTAGGCGGTATATGTCTGCTGCAAGTTCCGCTCGTGTTCTGCGATTCAAGGGAGCCGAAATATCACCCCATTGGCTAGCTCAAGACTCGTGCTTCCAGAATAGCCTGTAACTGTGACCTAATGAACTTTCGTAGCAGATGAGACACTGCTCTAGTCCTTCGGCTGCTTCTCGCTACGTTCGGAATACGCACAAAGGCTACCCATTGGCATAATATTCTGTCAAAAACTGACCCATTGTGAGAAAACACACAACCGATTTCATTAGTAGAATTATGACGATAAACCGACACATCCACATAAAACGACCGATCGTGATAGTTGGAAATGCGACCCATATCAGCGAAACATAATGGACCGTACTCTCTTTGTATTCGTTAAACTTTGACTCAGAAAACATCGCAATTCTCAAAAATTTGTTCAACTTAAACACGCGTCTAACTCAATGAAAAGTGTCTAACTTTAAACATGGATATGAGGTAGTCTAACACGCGTTCAACTAAGCTTGTGCACCAATTGTATGCCTTGAATGATTATTCAACTGTGCTCAGTGCAAGCTTACATGACGAGCAGATCGTGTAGTCATAAAAATACACGTGCATTTGAGGAATTCGGTCGATATCTATTGTAACCCATTTGAGCCAAAATGAATTGAATACCCGTATACAGTGAACGCACGACCACTCTGGGGACAAGATTTGCGGTGTTTAAAAGTGGGCTTTGTTGTCGTTTAAAAGATTGAAAATAGTTTTTGTTTACGAGTATCATCTATCTATCTATCGTACAAGAATACGACCCCAAATGTATCAATAATTCTGTACAGAGTATTCCAAAGGTTAGTTCACGATGTCCACAACAATGGTCAGTTAATGATTTTGACAAAGGTCTTTTAAATTTAAATTTCAAATTTGAAAACGATTGACGAATGGTAAGTAATATCGGTAACTTACCATGATACAAGTTCTTTTCATCTCTGGCAGACCCTCTCGTCGCCACCACCAACAACATTAGATATATATATGTCCAAGGTATCATTTGGATGTCATCCACCAAACTAATTTTAAAAAATAAGAAAACTGTTTCATGTGACAATTATTTGATTATTGTAAAAATATGTACACATCATATATACATAATGAAAACATATCATCTTATTATGTAGTTATTATTCATAGGAAAATGTTATTGAATGAAATTGATTACCCAGATCAAATCAATCGTGCTCTATTGTTTTATAATTAGACAACAAAATTAATGGAATAGATTGTTTAAAAAAAATCATGGTTAAACGGGTCACAATATATACTTCCATGGTTCTACGTGCTTCTATGTTTTGAGCCACTTTGGAATATATATATTTCTCGACAGTTTGACAGGCCAAGATACTAGTAATCTAATCGACGCCCCATGGACAGACACAGACAAGTGTCCCGACTTTGGCTAGCCAATACAGTATTGCCACGTTTTTCAGCATTTCAAGTAGCCAAATTGGGCTGGTAATTGAGACTAAAATCTCCTCTAGAAATATCGCAACTTTTGTCAAATTTAAATCTGAAACACTACTTTTTATAACAAATTGAAGTTTAAAGCTAGAAATTCTTGACACAAACACGCTGAAACATGCTAAAACCTTACAATTTGGGTGTTGTTTCAATCATTATAGATCTGTTTCAACCAGCAATTGGCAGACCAGAGTCCATCCGCAACACGCCAACATGCTGGGGAACTTGCTTGCGGCATTTACCGTTTATGCAGGCTTGCTTGACCAAAAGACACTAGAGTGTTGCCACATGAGGTTATTTACATTGGGCCATATGGCGCCCTTTAAGTGCTCAACAAAAGAAAGTCATACACTTTGCTAAGGTCCTTTAGAGTGACTTTCGATTATTGTTTGACAAAACAGACTAGATAAACATTTGGATGAATCTTTCCGGCACAATTTGATACCAAAGATGCCACCTAACAACAAAGATAAACCATGATTATAACCATTTAAAGAAAATTAGTCACTTTTCAAAAGTCACATTTTCAATACACTACGCGGGGAAAAAGGACCACATGTTCACAATCAAATAGACCGCTCGCTCAGGCACGAACCAAACGCAGTTGTACTGTGTTGATCAATATCCCTTTCATTCCCGATTAATTAAAATGCCACGCACAGCATTTTCTCGTTGAAAATGTGACTTTTGAAAAGTGACGAATTTTCTTTAAATGGTGCTAATCATGGTTTATCTTTGTTGTTAGGTGGCAACTTTGGTATCAAATTGTGCCGGAAATATTCATCCAAATGTCTATCGAGTTTGTTTGGTCAAAAAATAATCGGAAGTTACTCGAAAGGACCTAAACAAAGTGTATGATTCCTAAAATTCCTAAAATTCCTAAAATTCCTAAAATTCCTAAAATTCCTAAAATTCCTAAAATTCCTAAAATTCCTAAAATTCCTAAAATTCCTAAAATCCCTAAAATCCCTAAAATCCCTAAATAGTTCAATACATAAACAATGTATTATGATATTCAAAGTGCATGGTTTGTGTTTAGATTTAATATGAATTGAAATACAAATATTCAGATGTGGCTGAGCTGAACACTTATCGGTTGATGTATAAAAATACCAAATGTGTTGTGTTTCAATTCACGTTAAATCTAAATTCTAAACACAAATTATGAACTTTGAATATCATAATACATTGTTTATGGGTTGAAGTAGGGCACTAGTAGGTTTTAATTGGCATACTTTTTCTGAAATACCATATTTGTAGCAATATAAATGCGTAATCATTTTAGAAATCTATCCCAGTCTGTATGCGTAATCATCATGATCATGGTTTAAACCCAGAAGTGAGAGCAGGACAAATCGACGCACCCCTGTGCATGCGTGAGCATGCGCACAGCCTGTTTTGTAGGTTCTGCTTGGGTTGGTTTGAGAACAATACCGTGCACTGCCGTGCAAGACCTGGTTCGTAGAATTGAATAGCAATACACGGAGCTGCCTATCCCTTCAGGTATATTCGTCTCAGGTCTCAGCAGGGATAAAGGGATAAGAAACTCCCAAGACAAAACCCCGATTCTCTTGACCTTAATAGTTTGTCGCAACTGGTATAGGTGGCGCGCTATTATTTCCAAATAGTTGGGGGCTAAGGGATTATTTGGTTCACATTCTTCTAAAAGCACCAAATTGGACCCATATGTTGGTCGAACCATACTCTTTTGATTTTTGATGGATGCCAAAATTGGAGCCTTCTGGGAGGGACGGCCATATTGGCCAATTCCAATATGGCCGCCATACTGGGGGATCAAAAATTCAAATTGCTTCAATTAAGCTGACAAGCATACCAAATTGTTTGTCCGATGTGTGGTTACTGAGGTGAGCAAAACGTGAAAAGGTCGTTGACCTTTGCTTTTGGGGGTCAAAATTTGAACATGCTCCGATTTTGTCAAATTGTTCGTCAGATCACAATGGTTCAAGAAATGGTAATTGTTACCACCTGGAGTCGTTTTTGTGCCTTATACAGGGTCGAAAGGTCACAATCCCTATCATACGCCTATATATGCCCAAAAGCAAAGGTCAACGACCTGTTCACGTTTTGCTCAATATATCAGTAACCGCACATCGGAAGTGGTCCTGGTGCTCAGACAAACAATTTTCAGCTATTTGAAGCAATTTTAATTTTTGATTCCCCAGTATGGCGGCCATTGGAATTGGCCAATATGGCCGTCCCAGAAGGCTCCAATTTTGGCATCCATCAAAAATCAAAAGAGTATGGTATGAGCAACATAATTATGGGCCAAATTTGGTGCTTTTAGACGAATGTGAACTAAACCTCCCCTGTGATGCCTTAACAGCCCCAACTATGATTGCTTAATCGCGTGTCGCAACTGTTATAGAGTGCGCTATGTTATGGGCCAAATCTAAACAATGCACAGATTGTGAGACTCAATCGCCTGGTCTCAGCTTCTCAAAATAAGTCTCAATGGTTTCATTATGATTCCCGTTCCATTGTTATAACACTAAACATACATGACATAAATGTACTTACTTTTAGGAGAACAACAAATCGGGTTCCAGGTTCTTGCGCTGTTTCTCAACTTCTGATATGGCGACAAACTATTCCATGGCACAATCCCCCTGATTTTTAAACATTTAGCTTCCAAACAAACACTGACACTAACGGATTTCAATCAAAAATAATGACGGACCACTTGCTAAATAACCCGATCTGCAGAAACCCGATGACTGTCAGTCTACTGTCGTAATCTGCACCAACACACGTCTGAGCTTATTCAGCTGGGACACTCAATAGTTCATCAGCCATCAAATTATATTCAAGGCTATTCATAGAGATAATACTACCTCAATAGAGCACAATACATTTCAATACGGATTAGGCCTGGCCAGTTAGTTCTGATAGACTGGATATTATACAGTGTGTTTCAAATGAAAATAAATAGCCCTATCTAATGTATAGGCTTATCTTCGCTAAAGGCAATATGGTATATTAAAACAAACAGTTATTATTAGTTCAGTGTTGTTTTATTTTGTGTTTATCCTTTTAACAACAATACATAAATGTTTCATAATAAAACATTGTTCAAGTATAGTGTGTAATTTAAAATACATTTTCATGTTGATGAGGCGATTTTATTTTTTGGAAGCAACTGCAAATCTTTACAGTGTTGATAACATGTACATACAAATAAAATTGATTTGATTTGATTTTATATTAATTAGGTGTGTGTTTTGTGCATAAGAGAACGTATTCAAAACTAGATTTTTTAAGTATACGGATATCTTTCATCTATTCAACACTTATTGTCTGAGCACTTCGTGGGAATTTATCACACACAGATAATAGCAACCAAATATGTTAACAAAATTAGTTATATGTGTCATGTCAATAAAATAGTTGAGGTTAAATCCGTTGTTGACAAAATTGGTAAAGTTAGGTTATTTTCTGTTCTCAATTTGACATAGGGCCTAATACATTTTTCAATCGACAAACCATTATCGCACTATTTTAGAATAAATATGAAAATGTCCAAGGTAAAAATCTAATGAAATTTGTGAAAAATGCTAAGTATGACATTACTTAAACACCGTTAAATCAAAGCTTTTGCTCGGCAACGCTGCATCATCATTAATCAAAGGATATCAAATAGGATTCACATGTTCTGCAAATATCTTCTACATGCATCGTGATACTTTATGATTACTTGAATGTGTCGGAATGTAAGCCCAACGCAAAATATAGCATATCGTGATTTTGTAAAATTAAAATACTGTATTGCAAGTTGTCAGATTTCAATTGATATAATAATTGCACGCTATTTGCTTTAAGGGGGGGGGGGCTCTATGTTATTTTCACCAATTTGGAAACAGATTTTCTCAATGTTACTGTGGGTTTACCCCTTAGAGTCATATATCAAATTGAAGCTTAGGTAACAGCGTTTCAAAAAAGGGGGGTTATTTTGATCTGGTTGCTATGGTAACCAGTCAAGGCCTCTGATTGGCTAAACACGGGATCCAACTTTACTAGAAAACTAAATGTTGCATGTTCACCATACTTTGGTAGATGATGCATGGAAACAATGCGCACAACCCAATGAAGCCGGATTTTTATACGGTTGCCATGGTAACCAGGAACCGACCAATCAGGTAATTTTACGTTATAATTCAAATTTGGAAATTGAAAATCCGGCTTCATTGGGTTCTTCCTCTATTCAAGCTTATTATCCATTCCAAATATCACCCTGATACGAGGTTTCGTTTTTGAGTTATCTTGGATCCCATATTGCAAGTTTGCGTGTTTTCTAGTTTTGAGATATCGTGCAAAACGTATGAAAAATATTAGAATTGGCAAGAAGAAAAAAAAGTTGACATTTTGGATAAAAATAGTTGTTCAATTATGGAAGAGCATGAATTTAGACACATTTTGAGCCATGTTGGGTGAAAATAGCAATTACATTAGCATTTTTATTGATTTTTAAAGATAAATGGCTTAAAAATAGCCGGGTGAGAAAAATAAAGAAATACATAAGAAATTACGTTGACTTTGAAATTTTGATGATTTATGATGTGCAATTAATTATTTTAATATTTTAATAAATAAATTTGATCAAATGTTACAATTATTTGATCAAAAAATAATTAAAACTGAAAATGCTTAAAATCGCAGGGTGAGCGTTTTCTACATACAAATGTATACAAAACACCACCGATATTTTGAGACACCCGAAACTCAATCGACCATAACTTCAGAACCGAAAATCCAATTTACCTCAAACAAAAAGCATTTTAAAGCAGAGACTTAGCAGTTTCCTACTGTGCTTATATCTCATTTTTGTCCGAAGCACTGAATTTTACTATCTGACTAACATAGACCTCCTTTAAAGCAGGTTGATATTGATATATTTTATTTCTCTGCCTGAAATTACAAAACTAAAATAGGTTTCACACATCGATGTTTACAATAGCATCAACATGAGTATTTGCGTTTCTTTAAAATATTACACCTGGCACCAAAATGAAAAGGAAGGGTATTTCTCTGAAATGTCGTACAAACAGAACTTATCCTATACTTAAATCCAAAATGGCTGCCAAAATGGGTCCCAAAATGGCTGCAAAAATTGTCAAATTCCATAAGATAGGATACTATCAACCAGAATGTACGATGAAAATATAGTTTTAACAACGGGATGTATGTATTAGACCACTAGTAACTACTATCCAGTATTTTTGCTCAGTAATAACATACTTTAAATCTAAAATGGCCGCCAGAATGATGGCCAAAATTGGTCAAAATTCCCTAAATTGACATAATATTAACCAAGATGTATGATTAAAATATGTTTTTTAACAATGAGATGTATTGTATTATTTCACGATCTCGATTTCGCAGATGATATAGCTCTCCTAGCAACATCAATCAGTAAAGCGGAATTACTGTTACAGAGTGTTGAGGCAGCATCAAATGCAGTTGGCCTGCATTTAAATGAAGGAAAAACAAAAAGCCTCCTTATAAATATTGCCAACTCAGTCAGTCTAAAGACCATCAAAGGAGTAGAGCTGGAAAATGTCTCCAATTTCAAATACTTGGGAGCCTACGTTCTAGACACATCCCAGGAATTCAAATGCAGGAAAGCACATGCATTGGTTGCCTGCAATAAACTGCAGAAGATCTGGAAATCTGATCTCGAAAGAACGACAAAAATCAGATTCTTCAAAGCCTGCGTAGAAAGCATTTTGTTGTACGGCTCCGAAACATGGACTATCAGCAGGAAAATTGGAGACAGAATCAATGGATGTTATACTCAACTGTTACGTAGAATATTTGACATCAGTTGGAGGGATCACATCCCAAACAGCGTGGTATATGGCGATATCCCCCTATAACATCAATAATCAGGCAGCACCGTTTATGTTTCGCTGGCCACTGCATGCGAACAACCAACCAGCCTATCTCCCGTCTAATTTTCTGGACCCCTCCTGGTGGGAAAGCTAACAGAGGCAGAAGACACCTTCAGTATCCTGATACCGTCAAGAATGATATGGGTTTAGATCCTCCAGAGATCCGTCAACTCATGAATGACAGGAAAGTCTGGGCCCAGTACGTCGCGATTGCTTCCTCCGTTTCGTCCACGGACGACCAATGATGATGATGATGATGATGATTATTTCACACTCATTTCCAGTATTTATGCTTTGTTAACATACTTAAAATACAAAATGGGTCCCAAAATGACTGCAAAAATGGGTCCCAAAATGACTGCAAAAAAATTCAAATTCCATAAAATAGGATGATATCAACCAGAATGTACGATGAAAATATAGTTTTAACAATGGGATGTATGTATTAGACAACTAGTTACTGCTATCCAGTATTTTTTGCTTTGTAGTACTTCAAATCCAAAATTGCCACCAAAATGATCGTTGTAAATGTAAAAATAGTCTATAAGTGTGTATTTTGTATCACATTCACCAAATGATATGTTCTATTATGACACTAACAATAAATTAATACTGCTTCTCAGGTATTTTAACCTTTGGCCGACATCTTAGATGTTTTAAAATACTCAAACTAGATACAGCCCCTAGGCTTTATCATATATTATAGTGAATGTTGTCCCATTAGATTTGTGGTATTGGTATTACATAGTATGGTCATTTGCAATACAACACGATTTGTTTAGGTCATTTAACATCAACTTAACCATCTGGCAGCCATTTTAGAAACTGAAACATAATAAAAAT
Organism: Ophiura sarsii; assembly: GCA_035610835.1. Lineage (NCBI taxonomy): Eukaryota > Metazoa > Echinodermata > Ophiuroidea > Amphilepidida > Ophiuridae > Ophiura > Ophiura sarsii. Next base: position 7,770,771 of record CM069444.1, on the reverse strand, counting down.
TGTCACAGAGGTGGGTCTTATATCTAAATGCAATAGCTTAGCAGTTTAGAACATACTATTTGGCGAATGTGAAGCAAAATACACACTCATTTTGGAAACCATTTTGGATTTTAAGTATGAAAGCATGAATACTGGATATTAGTTACTTGTGGTCTAATACAATTAAACATATACATTCCATTGTTAAAACTATATTGTCGTCATACATTCTGGTCATTATTATTCTTATCTTATGGAATTTTACCATTTTAGCAGCCATTCTGGGACTCATATTGGCAGCCATTTTGGATTTTAAGCATGTTAACAAAGCAAAAAAACTGGATATGAGTTAATAGTGATATAATAAATTAATACATCCCATGTTAAATACTATATTTTCATCATTCATTTGATTAATATTCTGGCGTCCATTTTGGATTTAAGATTTGTAAACAAAGCAAAAATGCAGAATATGAGCTTCTACTAGGGTCTAACACATTCATCCCATTGTTAAAACTATACTCTGGTCATACATGCTGGGCTGATAAATGCCAAATGTTTGTAATTTTAGCATTTTTGGCAGCCATTTTGCATCTTGGATTTAGGTATGTTAACAAAGCAAATGTAATCGATATAAGTGTCTAGTGGATACATACGTCCCACTATTAAAACTATACTTTCCCAATATATTTTGATCCCGATTTTGATTGATATAATGTCATTTCAGGAAATTTGACCTTTTGGCGGCCATTTTCGACGCCATCTTGAATAACCCCTTAGCATACCCAAATCATTTTGGTAACATACTGAATATGTTTTAGAACAGTGAAAGGAAGTTTAAAAACAAGTTGTTTGGGGGAGTCCTGGGGTGCACGGTAACCATAGGCGTGCGCAGGATTTTTTTCCCCGGGGGGCTTAGAAATAAATGTCACTGGCTCGCACCGCTATAACAGGGGGAGCCTGAGGGGGGATGTGCCCCCCTTAGATTTTTTTCTTCTTTCATTTTCGAACCCATTTGGTGCGATTTGGTGTGTAATTTTGACCAATATTCTATTGAAAAGCCTTAACTTCATTTCCAATCAATATTGGCTTATTATCAATATCATTCGAAATTGGATTTGAAAGGGTTTGAAATTGCGAATACATTAAAAAAAAGGATTTGCGCGTAGCACGAAATTATTGGCTATTGTAAAAAGAAAGGTTTAACAAATCGTTCTTGAAGCCATGTTATTAAGCATGACCAGTGGCGTAGCTAAATGTAGGGGCGAGAAATGATAATGAACGAAAAGATTGTTATGAGTGGAATATGCGCGCGTAGCGCGCGAAATTTTCGACTTTACACCTATTTTTGGCACGATTGAGATACAGTTTGGCTCTAAACAAGCTTGCACCAACGAATATTGCCTTTTGGGGACACATATGCGCGCGTAGCGCGCGAAAATTTGTCATCTGTTTACTTTTGACCATCATAATTCCATGATTCCTCTGGTCAAATGAACCGACAGTGCCAATCTCAACCGACACGACGTCAATATTGGGCGGGGGGGGGGGGCGGTCGCCCCCTCGACCCCCCCCCTCATCTGGCTACGCCACTGAGCTTGACTGATAATTAAAAAGTTGAAACTAATTTGCGCGTAACGCGCCAAAAACGTCGAATAACAAAGTAGTATGAAACTAATTGGCGCGGAGCGCGCAAAAATTTGCTATTGTAAAAATAAAGGTTTAGAAAAAAGTTCTTGAAGTTATCTTGTTAAGCTTAAATAATAAATAAACAGTGAAACTAATGCGCGCGAAAATTTCTATTTTAACACTTAAAAGGTTCAGAAAACGTTTATGAAGCCAACTTGTTGAAATTAAATAACACAAAATAAGAAATAATTCCCGCGCAGCGCGAACAAATTGGCTATTGTAAAAGTAGAAAAACGTTCCTGAAGCTATCTTGTTAAGCTTGAATGATAAATAATAAGTGAAACTAATACGCGCGTAGCGCGCAAAAAAATGTATATTTTAACTATAAAAAGGTCCAGAAAACGTTTGTGAAGCCATCTTGTTCAAATTGAATAACAAAATATTCTAAAAGAAGGCTATTGTAAAAGGTTAAAAAACCGTTCCTGAAACCATCTTGTTAAGCTTGAATAATAAAACATTCCAACTAATTCGCGCGTAGCGCGCAAAAAATCGTTATTTTTACACTGAAATGGTCCTGAAAACGTTCCTGAAGCAATCTTGTTCAAGTTGAATAATAAAACATTGAAAATAATTTGTGCAAAAAATGGTTATTTAACACTTAAATGTTCCTGAAAAACGTTCATGAAGCCATTTAGTTTAAGCTTGAATAAAAAAATAATGAAACCAATTCGCGCGAATCGCGCAAAAAATGGCTATTTTAACACTAAAAAAACTAAAAAATCTTCCTATTTTTTTCACTAAAATGGTCCAGAAAATGTTCCTGAAACATGTTGTTAGCTGGTATAAACATTTGCGCGAAGCGCGCCAAAAATGGCTATTTTAACACTAAAAAGCTCAAGAAAAACGTTCCTGAGCGTACAAACTGTCGATTTTTCAAACTAAAATGGTCATGAAAAACGTTCCTTAAGCCATCTTTGTATAACTTAATCAAAGAAATATTAAATCTAACTCGCGCGAAGCGTGCAAAAATTTCTAATTTTTTCCAGTAAAATGGTCCAGAAAACGTTCCTGAAACCATGTTGTTAAGCTTAAATATGAAATATGTTAAACATTGAAACTAATTCGCATTGTCCCCACCGTGACAATGATGGGGGGGGGGGGGGCATTCCCCGCTTGTACTGTCTGTACTCATTACCCTTCCTCTTTAATTTTCCTTTTTATTTTTTACTCTTTTGCCAAGGAGGGGGGGGGGGGGGGGGGGGGGGGGGGGGCTGGGTACGCCACTGGTGTTTCAGAGGGCCGAGCTGTTGGGTTTTAACTTGCTTCGATGACCTAAAACTCTCCTTGCTATCAATATTTACTTTCATTATAAAACATTCACATGGTTCAGAGACGTAGAGATAAAGTGAGAGACACTAATAAAAGCTCCCGGCCTCTCCTCCCCTCCTCCCCTCCTCCCCTCCTCCTCTCCTCCCCTCCTCCTCTCCTCCCCTCCTCCTCCCCTTCCCTCCTCTCCTCTCCTCCCCTCCCCTCCTCCCAGGGGCGTAACAGAGGTTGGTTGTCAGGGGGGGACAGCCAAACAAATTCCTGGTTAGAATAATTCCGTCCCGGAATTTTTCGTAAAAGGTTGCCCCAAATTGTTTCCCAGTCAGTCACCTCGTGAGTGTGTGTGTGGGGGGGGGGGGGGGGGGGTCAAAAAAATTCGCGCGGTCACAAAATTTCGCACGGTCACAAAATTTCGCAGTACAAAAAGCACAACAGTCAACAATTTTTTGACTGTTGTGCTTTTTGTACTGCTTTTTATACTCCCTTTTTCCTTTCTCTCTCTCTTTTCTTTCCCTTTCCCCCTTCTTTCCCTCTTTTCCCTTCCCCCTATTTTTCCTGGTGGGTAGGTTTGAATTTCCTGCTGAGCACCTTCAGGGGGCACTGTGCCCCCCCCCCCTGCCCCCGGTTGTTACGCCACTGCAGGCTCCTCCCCTCCCCTCCTCTCCTCCCCTCTCTCCCCTCCCCTCCTCCCCTCCCCTCTCTCCCCTCTTTTGTTTTACCCTCTGGGGACCCGGGGGGCTTGAGCCCCCAAAGCCCCCCCCCCCCCTGGGCACGCGCCTGGTAACCCCCCATATATACCCGGTTATGCAATTTTCCGTGTATTGGATCATGTGACTTCAGGTCACGTGATACGCAAGTTAGGTCTTTGTTATAAAAACAAAGTTTAAAGAAAAACAAATCACCTCGAGGGGAACTGTAGCTACCCGAAGTCGGTTAGTAATATCTGACTTTTTCAACTTCCTCAAAATGTGATATTTGAACATGGCAACAGGGTATCAATATGGCAACACTGACTTATTTAAATCGTTTGGTTGTTAGACCAGAGATAGGGCAACTCATTCATGAAGTCAGTTTGGGCAAAAAAAGTGTACCACCTTGGTGTAGGGTTCTGCCAAACTTTGACTTTTTTTGTTGCTGAAATCAGTATAATTAGTAGAATTTCCCCCTAAAATGACCTAAAACAAGATAGGCTCGTTACCATGGCAACAGAGGGTTGCTGAATTTTTACATAACTACTAAATGTCTTTCACCTCCCAAACTTTAGGCAAAATCTAAAAAATGTGTGTCCAAAAGTTTGTCAATCTAGAAAAAATTCACTCTTAAGGAGGGTGTGGACTCTCAGGTACAGCCTCCGTAAAACTGCCGTAACTTCTTCAATATTCATTTAATCTTTATAAACGTACAGTTTTTTTGCAGAAAAGGGTTCAATGAATCCAACCCTGATAATGAAATTGACCCATTTTAGGTTTGGAAAAGATAACTTAAAATATATTTTGTTAAATTTTGTCATACTAATTTTGAGATAATCCTAATAACATTCCCTAGGAGTTTTTTGTTTTGTTTTGAATATCTTATTTATTTTTTGAGTTATAGACCAAAAAGTGCCCAAAATGATTTTCATGATTTTGGCGGTAAAAAAATCACATTAATCATGGTTGGATTCATTGAACCCTTTTCTGCAAAAAACAGTATACATTTATAAAGATTAAATGAATACTGAAGAAGTTACGGCAGTTTTACGGAGACTGTACCCGAGAGACCACACCCCCCTTAAAAAGACCAAATAAAATGATTCTGGTAGCCAAAACGGAACTTAACACAGAGTGTAAGAGATTTTGACATTGCATGATTTTAACATTGAATTAAAAATAAAATTGCGATTGTATAACTTTTTTGTTACAGTCTGTATAGGCTTTTTAAGCCTGGCCCGAGCATTTTGCTTGAGCCTGGTCCCTTCAGGACCCAAGCGTGTGTCCGTACGGACCGACCGTTTAAACAAACAAACGAACAAACAAAACCCACAACAATTCTATCCAATAGTGCTTACCACGCACTGCGCGAGGGTGGTCACGCTCATTTATGTACGCAGTAATGCTATATTGTCTCGTATTAATGTCGCCGATTTCGTAGCGGTTTAAGAATGGAAAATATTACGAAATCAAAGTAATTAACGAAACGGTGTTTTTAATTTTGATCACCAAGACCAAAATATTATATCGTTTCGTGTTGCTTCACTAATTACCTATTACTTACATACTAGGCCTACTGTAGGTAAAATTTATAAATCGACTATTAACATTTTATTGTTACATGCACGGCGGAACGTTTCAGTGATGCATCGATTCCAAACGGTTAAGGTCACCCATAATTATTTACAATATGTGATGTGATCTGTGAAAACCAGTCGGATGTCGCAAAATGTGAACTAGGGATTATGGGTAAAATAAAATAAAAAATATTAAAAATATTAAAAAACCTGTTTTCTTTTTTTTACATTTTTGTAAAGAAAATTAGTTTCCAATACTTTGTGTCATCATCTTTCATGAAATTTCAACTTCAAAAACTTACTTTAATCACTTTTATTTTCAACCTTATTATGTTATTTTTTTGGAATATGTATCTTTTTTGGCCTGTTTTCATGATTCCTTGTTTTGTAGCTTTTTATGACATCACAATCATCATTCACTCATAATTGTTTTTGTAGTGATCATAGAAAAATGATCAAAACAGTTCTGTAATCAGCACAGTTTATGCTTTCTTATAATATAAATATCTCCAATATGAAAAATGCCACCATGTGGTGGGTTTTCACAGATCGCATCACATATGATATGATATGATTTTGTTGGCACAAAATCGCGACCAGAAGGCCGAATTACATTGTACAAGAAAGCAAGGAATACATATAAAACAATTCAATACACAAATAGGCAAACAACAAGAGACAAGGCCAAAGACAGGATATGCGAGCATGATGCAGAAAGACGGAGCACGAAAACCAAATTATGGGAGTTCACTGTTGATCAGCTTCACATAATAAGGAATGGGGCTTTCAGCATACGGTATCTGTTTGTGCGAGCACGAGGCTGGGTGAGTTCGGTGTTTCTCAATTGTCTACCATGAACCTGACCTTATTTATAATGTGCTGTTTTAATAAGGACCCCAATGGAAATAAGCCCTTTTTAGAGCTTTCTTGGGCTATCCTTGGCATTATATGTTTTCTTGTATTAATATGTTGTGTTAATTGTTGTAAGTTTTTAAGATTTGTATATTTGATCTGATGTATTGTATCTCTGTGTCTTGATATGCCAACTAAAACTAAACTAAACTAAACTAGACCTCTGCATGGAGCAACCTTTTAGTCCTACTGCATTCAGCTAGTGACTGAGCAAACTTCAGAGAATGTTGCTCCCTCCGGGCAGACAAATATTCAAAGTTACATACATCTAAAGCATTATCATAGGAAATAAAACTAGAACCAAGGATAATTCTTAAAGCTCTCTTTTGGACTTCTGGAAGTTTTAGAGCTAGTTTGGATGTGAGGGCACAATGCCAGATGACATCAGAATATTCAAGCAGAGGGCGAATGTACCCCCTGTACACAGTCACTAACTCGGATGTATGAAAACCAAAACGTTTAAGAGATCGCAACATAAAAAGTCTTTTGTTGGCATTCTTGCACATGTGGTCAATTTGTGTGTCCCATTTAAGATCCTCCTGTAACCAAATGCCCAAAATATTGGCAGAGCTAGCAAAAGAAAGCTGCGATGGACCAATTTTTAAGTCAGGATGGGGAGGGGGATCTTGCATGAAACACATCTGCATGGCTTGGCATTTGGCAGGGTTGAGTTTGAGTTGATTAGTAATAGACCAATCCAGAAAGCCATCAAGATCAGCTTGCAAGTTGCTACTCTCACTAGAGGAACGATTTTCGGCGAACAACGTAAGATCGTCCACATATTTCCAATAGTGGGAATAACAACTCTTAGCCGCATCATTGATAACCGCCTGAAAGGTTATGGGTCCAAGTTTAGTTCCTTGAGGAACACCAGCACATAGGGGCAAATTATTGGACACGGTTTGGTTATAGCGCACGCATTGGCGACGATCATTGAGAAAACTACATATCCATGGAACAATAGTCCCCCGGACCCCAAGGCAATTAACTTCAGAATAGCAATAGAATGATTCACTAGATCAAATGCCTTCGAAAAATCAGTGAGGACTACTGTTCCGATATTTTTTGGCTTGTCAGCACCCAGGAACAAGAAATGAGTAAGATTCAAAAGATAGTGCACAGTTGAAACACCTTGAATGTTACCAAACTGATTGATGTCAATAGAGTCTTGAATATCTTGCACCACCCATTTAGCAATAAACCCTTCAGCAATTTTGGCAAATATATCTGTCAGTGATATTGGTCTCATTTTATCAATGGAGGGAGGAAATTGTTTAGGAATGGGAACAACAATTGCCGACCTCCATTGGTGTGGGACCACCCCTTCTTTAAAGGAACAATTAAGCACGTCCGTGAGTGGACTCCCGGAGTGGACTACTCAGTTCATAGGCAAACTCTTTTATTAGTTTGGGTGGAATGCCATCAGGGCCACTGGATTTGGATGTCTTAACTACCTTGAGCACAGTATATACTTCCCATGGTTTTAGTTCAGGGGCTACATGTTTGACAGGCAAATAGACAAGGAGAGCAGACATATTTAAAGTTTCAATATGGGATGAAATACTGACAAACTTGGAATTGATGGCATTTGCCATATCCTTGTGATTTGTTCTGTCAATACCAGGTATATGCATATCAAGATCAGAGTTTGTTGAATTGGTCATGGATTTGATCCTTTGGTGCCATTTACGTGGCTCAGTTTTTTTGCAGTTTTCTTACTCTTTCAGCATTATAGTTAACTTTTGCTTGTTCAATCGTTATTGAGGAGTTTAGTTCTTACTATTAATGCGAAGCAGGATAGGTTATTGGCATGCATCGATCCACACCAGGGGGCAAATCGTCAATATACCATATGAGGACATTTACCGACTGAAGAATAATCTAGGTATCACATGTTGTTTTACATGCAGTCTAAAACGTTGGCCCAGGAATTCCTATAATGTTTGAAACGGCACTCCGCAGCCATCGTTATCCATTATCGAAATCATTAAATCAACCCAGGACAAACATCTGACCAGAAACCATTTTGTAGTTTTAATTTGGACCAAAAAGTGATTGATTTTTCCCTAACAAATTGTTGGTGCAATTTCGGCATTTTGTTACGTTGTCCGAAAAATGATGAGCCAAAAAAAATAAAAGGATTATCTAACTCATTTTCTTTCCAAAAAAGTATACTGTTATATACATCACATTAATAGTTCAAAAGAGACAGCGCTTGATAAATTTCATATTTTGGGGGGTTGCACCCCCTCCTAAATAACGTTCGTAAATTGGTTTAATTGTTTAAAGTTCCTGAAATCACCAATGTTTTATGAATGCCTAACAATTAAAGTTGAGGGGATTATTTTTTAAATTATTTATGAGAGGTGTTGAAACTAAAATATCTCTACCGCTCACTCACTACGTTAAACTCACCCTACACACACTCCATTTCTCGCTATATTTACTCAATCCATAACTCGCCACAAACAAAACCCCAAAATCACCAATTCAACAACTCCACAACTCTGCATTTAGACAACCACCCAACAAGCCTCTAGTCAAACAAATTAACTATATGTCTCTCTGTTGGGAGTATCATCAACACACTAAACAAACACAGCTTTGAATACTGTTGAAATAAGCAGCATACATGTAAGTTGTATGTATGTGACATAGACTCCATTGTACTACCAGGGAAGGTTAGAGAAATCTGCTCTGGTACTACAAATAAACATGCCTGCCTCCATGATCTATATCTAGAAATACCATTATTTCATCATTTTGGCAAACCCATGGAAGTAGGAGTCAGCTCGCTTCGCGATCTGTCTCCTAAAACCCGATACACTGCACTGCGTGGCGCTGCATTATGGATATTTATCGCGTTATTCTCCCTTGTCATTGCCTGTTTCCACACATCCAGTGGGTATACCTTGCTTTTACACTCTTTACAGATTGTTTGTCAATAATATGGTAGCTAATATTTAACCTACAACAACTCGCACAATAGAACACTGCATTAGCAGCACCGGCCTTAACAATAATTGTTCACTGCTTTGATTTTGTAATGTAATAATAATTACTTGTTATGATGGTTAAGGGGAAATTGTTTGATTTTTCGCCTAACCTCATTTCTTTTCCGCCTTAACGTCATTTTAAACAAAAGACGGAATAAACCCTATCGTTCTCTTAACTTTAATAAGCTAATACTTAACAGCTTTGCAACAATTATGTTTTACCTATCTTCGTACATCATAATTCCAATCACACACCCCCACACTGCATTAGGGGTGTTACAATACACATGATACCAGCTAATGCATAATTTCAACGAGAAAACGCGCTGTATTAGAGTGAATATAACTGATTACTGAATTGACAAATATAAGTGCTCGCCGAGTGTTTGTTAAGTTTCCCCCGCTTTTTCTCGATTGCTTACTACTATCACTATGACTTTCTTCATTACTAATCCCCCCCCCACCTAAAATTAGATCACGTTAACTCCACACACAATTATACATTTTGAGAAATTTAAACACTTATGAAAAGGAAAAACGCTTGGCTACCCGCCAGAGAAAGTGTCCCCCTTTCAATGTCATTATTACTTTCCAAAAATAAAGTTTTCAGAAAATATGGCACTTTTCAAGATCCAATAAGAGTTTTTTTGCATAAATCCACACAAAACTAGACGTTTGAGAGATTAAAGCATTAATGAATAGGGAAAACGCTTGGCTACAACACACATTTTTTTACTTTTCTATACCATGTTTACTTTTCCCAAAACAGTCACATTTCCCCAAAATGATGATTTCCGAAAAGTGGCACTTTTCAACGATTCAGGGAAGTTATTGACGTGAATGGTGGATAGTATTGGCTAGTCATGCATGCATTTGTTTTTATGTTTTTTAAATTTCAAATGAAGACCACCAGCTAAAGAAAGAAGTGACTTTCTTTTAATCGAAAATAAAGACATTCAAAATTAATTTTATAAAAGCACCGGAGACATTATTGTAACTTTCTTGTATAGGATCTTGAAAAGTGCCACTTTTTCTGAAAACATCATCTTGTGGAAATGTGACTGTGTAAGTAAACATGATATTGAAGCGAAAAAAAGTAGCCAAGCGTTTACCCATTTCGCAAACGTTTCAAAAAATTTTTTACCCATTTCAAAACGTTTAATCGTGTGTGTAGTTATACAAACAAACGTGATCTAATTTAAGGGGGGGGGGGGGCTTTTTATTTATTTATTTTATTAATTGTTTTGGTTTGCAACATAATACATCAAAATACATTTTAAGCGAACTTAAATGATACCTGTAATGATATATTACAAATTTATATATTACAGATTTATATTAACACTATAGACAATGTGCATTTTACCATTTGAACCCTTTATATTCACCTACTGAGTAGTTACTTATTCCAATCAACACGCAGTAATTCAGTACATGAGTTTCCATAACTAATTGGTTTATTAAACAATTTATGACCAGTTGTATATTCCTCAAGTATTTGTCGATTGCTGGCATATTCCTATTATATGGCTTCAGCTTATATCGTCTTCTTCATTACTATCTTCATCCACCGAATTATATTTATCCATATCGATGCCAAGGAATTCAGCGTAGGGACGGCCATAAAACACCAATAGCTCAGTGTCTGGTTCAATTGGTTTAAATGTTCTGTAATACACTTGTCCGCCGTCTTGATAATACCAGATATTTTCTTCCTTACTATTCCTGGGCATATTGACATAACGCATCCAATTAGAAATCCGTTCATTTATGCCGTCTCTGAAGTATTCCTCCTTCTCACCACAGTAAATCTAACAAAGGGAAAGTGATATCGTATGTTCAACATATTTTTATCTAATGTATGCATATTGTACAGCGCATTGGTCTTTTGGAAATGCGCTATATAAATCCTTATAATAATAACAATAGCAAAAGTGCGAAAAATACTAATTGTTATACCTTGACTGTTGCAGTTAAATCCCTGTAGGGGGTTGTTACTGGAGTAAGAATTTGACATTGCTAATGATAGTGACAATGTTCGCGTTAACGCCCCGTACGAAAACCACTTAATTGCTTAATAGCTTTATTCTATGCACAAAGTGACGTCACGGGTTACTAAAGTAGATAATGCAAAAACAAACTTACAGTCCATGAATATAATCTGGACTTATATGGGTGTTGGTGAAAATAGGTCTCCCCTCTATACGGACCAAATCGGACTCCGGCTGGTATAAACTTCTCAGTCCAAACACCAAGACCTGCGCCAGGTATATCAGATTCTTTCACAACAAGACCCATACCAGGTGGTAAACTACGTTTGGCGCGATTGTGACAATTGTCTGGTAGCGGGTTGTCTTCAACGATGGTCAATGGTTCAGTAGGGTAAGCTTTTCTATTTGTGTTATCACAGTCGTCCCAATCTGGTTTTGAAATATATAAAATCAGAAATATTTTCGTAACAATTTGGCATATTTTTGACAAACTAAAAAAAATGGGTCGGAACATTTTGCGCGTGAAAATATAATAATTTCATACAATGGGTTTTTGAAGGTAAAAAATCACATATTTTGCACTTTTTTATCAACATTTTAAAATCTGAACTTTTTTATGTTCAAAACAAAAAATCCTTCCTAGGCAAGTGTCTTTAGATGATTTTGGTGCAATTTCAGCAATTTTATAACAAAAACTGAATTTGCTACGAGGGCAGCAAATTTTGAGCCACAAATGTTGGGTCACCAAGTTTAAAATCAGCATTTTTAGTAACATTTGATACCAAAAATGGATTCTCCGAATCATTTCCTTTCCAAAGCGCTTGATAAATGTTATGTTTTTAGGGTTGACAGCTCCCTTAATCCCCGGATTTTATCAGATCTCGGGGAGCTCCATATCGTAGCATAGGAGGATAATGTATACTCAATAAAACAGTGTCGATTAATTAATGATGCATAACTCAACTGTTCAACGGTAACGCTCGTTTGTTGTCCTTAGATAGGGAGATATGTGTGTGATCAGGACCAATCACATGAAGGGACTAAAAACGGCCTATGGTATCGCTATAGATACCATTTTCAATTTCATGCGATAATTTGAAGATGTATAAAAAATATGAAAAATGCTAGAACAAAGCAATTGATAATTTTCCACGGACGTTGAAATTGATTCAATAACGAAATGACAATTATATCTATTGCATTTCTAGAGTGTAGTAGTTCAGAAGGAATTTCAAAGGCTCCATTCGTATCGAGCACGACACACAGCGAGCCTTGGAGTGCGATTACTGAAATTTGTACCAGGGCCCATTCATCAGTGAGCTTAGACTATTAAATTTAATACTATTAAATTTAATCTTTCGTAGTCGCTACTTGACGCTATTTAACATGTACCTATGGGCCAGTTCCCGGATGTGAGGTATCTCCCACGCAAAAGTATATGGGTCAACGTATCGAAAATGATGGAACGAAAGACAAATTAAATAAGTGAATTTATAGCAAATTCGGGGAAACGGTAAATACTCTCAATCGGAAGATAAAACCATTTAGAACAAAGTTATCGACGGGGAAGAAATGTTATCGACGAAAACTGGTCTAACCTTCATGTAAGCACTCACGAATCTTGAATTTCGAACTTTGAGATGAGGACGCCCTTTGCTGACAGGCTGCTGATGCTGTACTCGATTAAAAATAATAGAGAAAGGCTACAGATGGACTCGAACCACTAACCTCTGGTCTATAAGCCTAATTCCTAACCACTACGCTATGCAAGCCGATCTGCCGAGAAGCCGTTCACTTTTAATACTTCATGATCAATAACGGAATAAATCTATATATTATTAAATAATAACAAGCATCATGAAAATAAAATGTTAACCCCCTGAATAGCCGAACGATATTTGCTATGTTATAGAGGGCGCTACCATTTTTATTTTCGTGAGCGCTTACATGAAGGATGAACCCGAAAACTGATGATCACGCATAATTATATAATTGTACAATAAGAATCATGAGACATCATGATACATGTCCTTGATGGATGGAATGGCGGCATATCAGTAGGTGGCTGGCAGCTTCAAACAAAACTTACGTTATGCAGATGACACCACACTATTAGCCACAAGCCAGGAAGAGTTAAGTATCTTACAGAAGAAGATCAAAAATGAAAGTAAGAGCTTGGGCCTACGTCTCAATGTTGCCAAAACAAAGTGCATGGTCATCGGTGATGATGGGAACATTACCCCTCTTCTAGTTGACGGTCAAAATGTGGATCAGATCCAACAGTTACCTCGGATCTCTCATCACACAAGAAGGAGGATGTCATACAGAAATCGTATTGGCTATGGCTAGATCTGCAATGACAGAGCTCTAAAAATATGAGCTGACACAGGCATCACTATACATGCTATATCAACCAAGGTACGTCTGGTCAAAGCACTCGTTTTCCCTATTTCAACATACCCATCCAGCCTACGGCTGTGAATCCTGGACACTGACAACTGCAAGCTGCAACAAAATCAATGCATTTGAAATGTGGTGTTGGCGCCAGATGCTAAGGATCACCTGGGTCATGACGAGAACCAACGCAAGTGTGCTTCAGGAGGTTGGTGTGAAGACAAGGCTACTTTGGCGGATCAATTCCCAAACTCTCTCTTATTTTGGTCATATTTCCAGGCGCCAAGGAAACTGTCTAGAGAAGGTGATCATGCAGGGCAAGATTAAGGGTGCACGTGGACCAGGCCGGCCAAGGTCAAGATGGTTTAACAGAGAATAAAAACTCTGGTTGAGCATCCTACTTCAGTCATTTATCGATTGGCTGCTGACCGACGGAAGTGGCGTGTCATCACCAAAGTAACGAGCTGTCAGTCATGACAGAAAAACGTACCAACCAACAATAAGAATGAGACCATTTCTTGTCCCTTCATTCGATTGGCCCTGGTATGATTAACCTATGTTAGGTGATCACAAGCCCCGATACGGTAACACACAGAGTAAGTTCTAAATTTTAATTTTCATTGGAAAACCGAGAAAATATGTATTAATTTATCCGTAACTCAAAGGTGAGGAGGGATTTTTCTTTGCGTTACAACATTTTGCCGTGAATGATCCATTATAGCCGGTTATAAGCCTTGATTCAGACCTAGGGGACAAGTTTAAAAATACGCTCGTATTATTCCGCGAAATTCATGACAAGAATAAAAGTTCGTCTCAGTATGTGAATAACTCGTAGTTATCATCAGTAATAGGAATAATCGCATTAACCTAGGGGTGAAGTTAAAATAGCATTTCGTATCATTGCGCGAATTTCGTTAATTAACACGGATAATTTACAGGAATAATCGCATAATTTAAAGCGCTTTAAGCGTCATTGACTAGAAACCCACTACCAATTGAAACCAAGGCATAACTCTCTCAGAAAATACTTACTAATATCGGGTATTGGGGCTAAACCATGTTGATCGGCAAAATTACAGTCATCGCTATCAGAGAAATATTCATCCATATTAATACCTAGAAATTTCCCATACTTGAACCCATAGAATTCAAGCAGTTCAGTGCCTGGCTGGATTGGCTTGTAGGTATAGTAATATCTCTGTCCTAAATATTGGTAGCTTTTAAGATTTTGTTCCGATTCTTTCCTGGCCATATTTAGGTATCGCATCCAGTTAGATTTCCGTTCATTTTCCGCATCCACATAGTAAACTATTTCATCGCCACATTTGATCTGGTAAGAGGTCATAAACATACAATATAAAGCCTATTAGTTTTCAAATTTCGACAAAAATACGTACAATTTAAATACATAGGCCTCTGATCGCCATGGCGCAAATAACATGATTAACATCGCAAAAGAGAATTAGCCGCCATCTTGTTCGGTAATACTAAACTGTGTTGAAGATTAAAGATATATACGATATATATTTGATCCTATGAACCAGTGGCGTAGCCAGGGGGTGGGCGCGATCGCTACGCGCGCATGTGTCCCCAAAATGGAATATTTTTTTGGCAGAAGCTTCTTTAACACTTTCCACTCGGCTATTAGTTTTACCATATATAAATTTTTCAGAAACCTTTCCGAATTTTAAAGGTTTATCTCAAGGATTACCGAACCAATGCTAGGCATGTTTGTACTTATTTCACTGCATTTCTCATGTTGATTCCAAATATGGTAATTAAATTCAATAATTTTGAAGTGTTTGAAACATTTTGTGAAATTTTGGAATGTCGTCTGTAGACGCTTGTCGCATGGAAAGGTTTAAAGCAGAATGTACCTCATTCCATGCTCATTAATAGCAAAAATAAGTGTAAAATCACGCGCATTTTTTAGTCGAAATAATATTGTCGGTTCACTTTCATTTCTTGCCCCCCCCCCCCCCCCCACAATATAAAAACCTAGCTACGCCACGCCACTACTATGAACTGAACGTCATGCACCAACTCTATTGAATGTGAAATAGGTCGGGTTGAAAATTGGGCCTGCAATCGGAACACCTACCTTTAAGTCGCTTAAACTGGTTTTTGACATCTCTATAAGTTATTTTTCTCAAAAAGACATTGTGCAGAAGTATACATTTCCAGAATTTGTATACATGATTGCAATCACATTTGTTCAATTCGTGGTAATAAAGATGCATGTTTGAGTGGAGAACCGGACCGCGCAGTAGGACCGTCATTTTACGTTTTTATTCATCATTATTATTTCCAAAATAAGAATGTGGAAATGATAACGCCACAAAAATGATAAATATATGCCTTTGTAGAGTAAGCTTTATCTTTTTCCATTCGGTGCGTTAAAGTAGATATTGCCGACATCTCAACCTACATGTCTTACTCACTATGAGGTATGAATTGTTTCTGATTATTGCCAATGCATGCATTGTAAGCACAGCCAACACTTACGATCCATGTATATCCACTTTTGTTTGATTCTCCTTTTTCAGAAAAAATAGTTTCTCCGTCATACGACCAAAGCGAACTCCCACCGGGAAATACTTCTCCGCCCAAACCCCCTTTCCAGCTCCCGGGATTCCAGATTCTTTCACGACCAGTCCAGGCGGAAGACTCAGTAGAGCACCGTTGTCACATTCACGTGGTACAGGTGTGTCATCAATTATTGTAAATGCGTTGGATGGGAAGTTTTTATGAGCAATTTCATTGCAATCGTCCCAATCTAAATAAAGTATTGATTTTACAATTAGAGAATAAAGGTATTGTTTTTAGACCGTACCCGTGTTATATTGTCTGACATGCGGCGGAGTTGTTCTACGCTGTTCTAGTTGTTCTATTTTAATACTAAAAATAATACTACCGAAGACATTTATCAAAGAAATAAGTACATTTTATTGTCCATATTTGACAACTTTTACACCTGCTAGGATCGAATAACCCACAAACATTCCATCCAATCACATGCGATGAGTACACCATGCGTAAGCGTCGTGGCGTCGGCATAAACGCAGGAAATGCGCTAAAGACGCACTTCAGAAGTCCGCGTTATGGAGCAAACCACGCTTTGTGAAGGTCGGGTGCACAGTTAAAACGTAAGCCCCTCCTCCCCGTGTTAAGTTGTTTCCTCTAAATGTCGCCGATTTCTCTGAGAACCAATGAGATTGCTTAAACTTTCTTAGCTGTTTAAGAATGGTATTTCAATAAGTTCTACCTCCTACCTCATAACTTTTCTATCATATTGGACAAACGTGCAAATCAGGTTCCTCGGTAAAAGGTTCATCCATAACAAACGGTTGAAGAAAAAACAATTTCAACTGGTTTTGGAAACAAGGTGCATGGCTACTTTTGCACTGTCAAAGTTGTTTGACTTTGAATTGCAAAAGACGTATGCTTATTGTTTACGCGTACCATCATGATAATCAGTCTGACGACAATTGACACGATAGTTTCATGCGTTATCTCAAGTTATCAGCTTTTAAAATCGACAATTAGTATTTCTATAAGATTGTTTCTTATAACAATAAACATGCATGTCCTTAATTTTGGGACTCCCTGTATATGCCGATTTTTTTTCCCTCCAGGTTGGTGAGTCCATGAAAATAAATGTATGTGCTTTAAGGTTCTTTTTATTTAATATATATAATGAAATGTTTAGAAATGTCTTTAAAGAATTTTGGATTTAAAAAATAATCTTTTGGGGAAAAAATGACCGACTTACCGACCCTACCTGGGAGGTCCGTAGAACATAACTGTTCCTGTCGCCTGAATGACTACACTCTTAGAAAAAATTAAGCAATGTTGGGTAAATGACTACACTCTTAGAAAAAATTAAGCAATGTTGGGTAAAATGCTACACTTCAGGATGGTAAAAAGGGAACATGGTTGTTTGTTGGGTAAAAATGAACACAGCAGTGGTTGTGTAGAGTCTTACACAACATATAGTGAACATTTTACCCAGCAATCGTTGGGTTAATGTTTACCCCAAAACGACCATGTTCCCTATTTTGACCCAATTATGTGTAACACTTTACACAACAGGTTTTACGCAATACTTGTGTCCTTATGGTACACATATTTTTTTTTTTTAAAACCGGGGTTGTAAAGAATTTTTACCCAACAGTGCCATTTTGGTACACATAAATTTACCTAATAATTCTGTGTAGGCAATTTACCCTTTTGTTGTGTAACACTTTACACAACATTATGCACACGGTTGTGTAGAGTAACTTTGTTGGGTAAAATTTAGCTATTTGATGGGTAAAATGTCCACTATGTGTTGTGTAAGACTCTACACAACCACTGTTGTGTTCATTTTTATCCAACAAGCTTACACTTTCATGGTGTCAAATCATGTTTTACCCAATAACGGGCACTTTTCTACACTCTCAGAGTGTAAAACTCGGAATTCAATAGTAAACTATTGCATGTGTAAAAAGTTATTTTACGAAATCGATGTTTAGCACAATATTGGGTAAAAAATTACACATTTCTTTTCTACCCAACAAAATGTGACACTCATTTCGAAGCGTGTAATAGCTTACCTATTTTAGGAATATAAGTCCAGGCTTGTTTATTTCCTGAAGAAGCCTTTCTTAATGTTGAAAACATGGCTCCATTGTATTTATCATCGGAGAGGCTGACGAGGCACATATTGCTAATACGTCCCCAAACAAATACTATGTTGTCCGGCTGCTGATCTGTTTTACCGAACAAAATTAAAGCAATATTTGTAATAATCAAATACCGTCCTCAAAAAGTAGCTTACCAGTTAATAATAATGCTCATACCTCCAACAATATAGCTATAACCTAACACTTTATACTAATTGTGACTAAACTCCTTCAAAAATGAATTGTTTCAATAGATAAGGTACGTAGAAATCCTGAAAATTGTTGAATGATGGCGCTAGATACAAATTCGGTTGAAGCAATATATGTGGCAAGTGGTGCTGATGATTTCGATGTGATCTATATCGAAATTACAAAAGCGTGATATTTTACATGATAGACGGAGAATTAAGGTAAACGATTTCCAGGGAAAAAATATACGTATCTCTCAATGCCACTTTAATTTAAGATATTGCACGTAAGTATTAACTGATTATAAACACAGAATTTGGGTCAAAAGCCAAAACGAAATACAATTTGTCATGTTTACACTTTTGTCTATGTTTGCGACATGCAGCCTTGTTATAACACTTAAAAGTGTTATAATTATTGGTAGATTATTGATTAATTGCTAGAACAACTCACCGATCAATAGTGCGTTGTGGATTTGGGGATGTTTCCCATTTTTTATAGCATGAATTGTGCTATCAAATGCATATCATGAAATAGATTCATCGTCTGTCTGAAAATGTTAAATACAGCATTCCCGACAATATATTTATTTTATTTATATTTAAATCAATAGGCTGAAGAGCCAGGACAAACCCAATAGTGAACAAGCACTAAATTAAAGGGATGCCCGAATAATAAGCTGTACAGACACAGACCGGGATGACCCCCTACTCTTTACGAAGGAGTCTGTGACCTTTTAACGTGCTCGGGGATAGCTCTTCCGATACACGGGACCAACATTTCTACGTGACTTCCGAACCACGGTGCGCCTATGTACATGCCTACTTCAGTCTGTACGGTCTGAAGGAGGCATGGCTGCTAATCCAAAAAACGCGGGAAAACCTCAACAGACTTTTAGACTGCAGCAACAGTATAGCAACAGTCAATGCGTGTAACACGAGGACATAATATGTATATAATATTGAATGGCTTTAAGGGTAATACAAGAATATTTTTATAGCGAGTGCAATATATTCTTGTATCACCCGAAAATAAGACATTCAATATTATTATTATTATTAATATAACAGACAGTTTTGATAAAACTAAATAAGTTAGCCCGAACTTTCTCTGGGCATATATTCTGCGCCGCACAAAAATATTGGACGGCAATATTTTTTGAATATTGGACGCACGTCACATCCGGGAACTTGCTGCACAATATTTAATACGCACTTTTATTGTATCGTTTGGAAGACCCATATAAGCAATAGTCTCAATTGCTGGACTCCAAACTGTGGACTTTGGGAAACAACCTGTACATTTTGGCCAAGCATGTATCAAATAAGTGCATTAAACTTTTTTTTAAAGGAACATGTTATTTCATCGTGTACTTGATACATCCCTTGGACAAAATGCACACCTTTCAAACATTGTCTCATAGATAAAGTCTAGAATGCTACTTCACCACCGATTATACACGGTTGTCTTATTTAAAGCAATGTTATGTGCTCTTTTTCGAGTTTTTACCCATATTTGTTTCTCTCTTATAATGAAGTTTCACTATCAGGAAAGACTTTCCTGAACACATAAATCTATTTTGACTGTATTTTCCATTAAAAAACATCACAGCAAACTACTAAATCATAATAGAAATCTGCTTCCAATTTAAGGATTTTTTAAACATGTTTATTTGATTTTCATACTTGTGTATAGTTGTAACCGGAAACACTGTAAACGACGTTGTTACAACGGTGGGAAAACGGTGTCGAACCATGGAATTGTATTTACAAACGAAAAGCCACTGGTACCGGGACAACTTATTTCAAAATCTGATTTTAAAGTAATTCGGAAACATATGACATGTTTCACAGTAAAGTGCACTTTTAGTTCCCAATAGCCTTTAAGTATGGATATTGCTTAATCAGAGGTATTGTATAATCATTAATTAAGTTGATATTATACTGTATGTTATTGCTTCACAGAAAATGGTGTTTAAAATTTGGAATATGGTTTTGAAAAGTGTTTCTAGGCCAAAAATATGCTGCTAATGTTACTGTTTTTAGGACAGAAAAAGTAACATTAGCAGCATTTTCACTGTAACATTAGCAACGCACTGGTTTACAAGCTAAATCAATGTATATATTGGCTGTTATTTCTAAAATGAATAACTATTCCCAGATATTATAACATCACATCTCAAAACTAGACCACAAAATATGTTTGAAAGACATACAAACCTGTAGTAACTGGCACGAACAAATTTGCTAATGTTACTTGTCTGTCCAGGACAGACATGCGTTTTCTGTAACATTAGCAAATCTTAAAGGAACCATTACAAATATTTTAGGTGTGAAATATTTTAACAAAACTGGGCTTTAATTTATCCATGTATATAGATCATCTATATGGTGTACAAAATAATGAAAGAATCCAAACTGCTTACATAATCAGTTAGTAAGATTGAATAAAAAAAATACGAATTTTTAAATTCGTGCGGCGAATTCATGGAGGCCGCCATTTTTAAAATTATGACGTCATTATAGTTGCTGCTAATAACGCCTGTTTTTTACCTTTTCTTGAATGGAGCGCCCAGTTTATCATTAAATAAACTACATTTGACTTAAACTCGATTCCAGATGATATTTTGTGCGTTCAATTGACTCCGAAAAACAAATGACGTCATTTTTAATGAAAAAAACACCTCTTACACGAACGAATTTGTTCCTTTTTTGGGGTTTAAAATCACTTTTTACTCCTTTTTCCTTCGATAGATTTTGCTTGCCGTAGGTGAAACGTTAGTAAATACATTGAACTATCGGATTCACAAGTTTAAACATACCCCGAATTAATAGAATTTCCCCGCAGCCAAAAAACGCTTTAATTGCTATATACTTAACTGTGTACATCCGGGACACTAATATACTTTTAAAACAAAATGGCGGCCCCCATCGTCGGACACGAATTTAAAAATTTCGATCTTACTGACTGATAATACAGCATGCAAATGATTTGCTATGGTTACTGTCTGTCATAGACAGTGGGAACTATTTCTGTCCAATAACCGTAACATTAGCAGTACATTTTTGGTCTAGAAACACTTTTACTTATAATTTTCAACATGCAAAACACCATTTTCTATGAAGTAATAACATGCATTTAAATATCAACCTACTACATGTTTATTTTATAGCTCTGATAAAAAAAATATCCAAACTTAAATTATTGGACACTCAATGTGCACTTTAGTGTGAAACATTTCATATGGCTCTGTAACTTACAATATATTTTAGTTTCATGGTTATAAATGTAATTTGACAAAGAAATTGCATTTCTAGGACAAAATCACAGATAGAGTGCGTCCCATGTCAAAGATCACTAACTAAGCCTTAAACAATCATATCAATTACCATTGGACAACAATCATTTAAATTTGGAGTCCATATTTGAAACCGATTGGCGCGTTCCTAGGCGTACTTTAAATTCATCATCATCATCGGTCGTCCTTGGACGGAACGATGGAAGCAGCTTAGTTGCCTCCATCATTCTTTCTTGGCTATTTGTTTACTCCATTGGTGCGCCACGCCTAGTGGAGGTATGTATATGAATACATATTATATGTGTGTGTACAGACACAGACCGGGATGATCCCCTACTCTTTACGAAGGAGTCTGTGACCTTTTAACGTGCTCGGGGATAGCTCTTCCGATACACGGGACCAACATTTCTACGTACCTTCCGAAGCACGATGCGCCATGAACATGCCAACTTCAGTCTGCACGGTCTGAAGGAGGCATGGGGGACGAGGCTGTGTTGGTGTATCGTTTTTGAACTCTCACTCATAAACGATCCACCAACAGAACTACGGTGCACAGCAGTGTACGACGCTCTAACCGACTGCGCCACCTCGCCACCTTTAAATTACAACTCTGGCTAGTGTTGCAGAAACAATAGTTTTCATTGTAATGCTGGTTACTTACCGTGGTACATTTGCATCTCATCCTTAGCAGATCCTCATGTCGCCATCACCAACAACATTAGGTATACATGTATAGATGACCAAGGTATCATTACTACTATCATACAGCAAACTGAAAAGATAAAGGATTCGTTGTAAAAATCTCTGCACATATACAAAATTCACACATAATATATAACATAATCAAATCATCTGGGTATTGATTGATTTATTAATTATATACATATGAAGAGCTTTGTTGCAAAAGGGCTATGGTGCATTTTGTGTTCAAAAATGAGTTTATTATAGAAATATATAGGGTACAATCATATGTTTCAAGGAAACAAAGTCATTTTTTTCATTTTTTGTTGCTAAAGGGCTTGTATCCATCATTAATTCTGGATACAAGACCTTTTGCAACTGTGACAAAACAACAACTTCAATGGCTGTTTACAATGAGATGTAGGTCTTTTGGGGGGAAAATGACTTTGTTTCCAAAACATATGATTATGCCTTATACATTTCTATATCAAACTCATTTTTGAAAAATGATTAAAATAAATGATTTGTTTTATGTGGTGTTTTCTCTATGTACAAACAGATGGAGTTTTGTTTCAAAAGGGCTTACATTCAAATTTTCAAAAAAAATTAAACATAATTTTAAAAATATTAAAAACTAGCACATTTGAAATTTATTCCAATTTAAATTAATATGTGGTGTACCTCTTTCATAATCCATTCAGTTTTTCAATTGCTCAACTTGAATAATTAGAAACAGTTTTTTGACTTTTTCTCAAAAAGAGCAAAAGTGGATGTAGGCCCTTTTGTAAAATACCTCTTCATATAGTCAAAGCCTTAACGAATAACAATATGAACTCAAGCACCACCTCGATTATAAAATTGTAACTTGATTCTAATTAGCTCAATCACGAGATGAACAGGTTTAGGAACACAACTTCCGTCTTCAATTATGTAGACCTAAAACGTAAAACATACAGAGGAGGAACCATACACGTGTACACTCATTACAATTACAACTATAATGTAATACAAAGCTTGGTGTTAAACAATTTTATAATATATTGTGCAAGTAGGCCTACACAACGCATCACTTACCAAATTGCCTCACTCAAGACGATTATAAAGTCGATGCATTCATATTGGAAATTTACATAAACTTGGATGAAGATTTACTCACCGAACAGCAAAACACACACCGTTTTCAATCAGCATCAATTTTGAAACAATCGTCTAACCTGTATGATGGGAGATCGCTAATTAACCTCCGAGGGACGTATTTAGACGAAATCGCACTCAGAGGGGTACTACGCTTATTAAATGTTATAATCGAAGAATACAGTGATTTAAATAAGCGCCCGAAAACGTGGGTTCCGTTACAATATAAATCGTCTGGGTATATTACTGATTCATTTATTTATTCACTATCCTTCGAAATATTACATTGAATGAAATAGATAACGCGGGTCAAATCAATTGTGCTCTATTGTTTTGGGGGAAAACACACGTGAAATATTTACACTTGTTGAATCAATTAAAATAATGTTAGAGCTCCATGTACATGTATAACTCATACCAGATTATTGATTATTCTGGGACGTTTTATCGTTTTATATATTGATCGAGTTCAATCGATTAGAACAGTGCTAAATAGTGCACGTGTGCGGTTAAAAGTATTCGTTGTATCCCCGTTATTGGCATTCATAGATGAGGGAGCACCAGTGTATTCAATTGTCAAATCGCATGTCAGTAACATCATGTTAGCTTGGTCGGCCGGTTTGGGGAAATCTACATTAAGCATATCTCCTACACAGGTTGTTAAACAATTCGATGTCTTAAATTACACTCAAAGCATCTATCTATATCTATAGCAGTACTTGGTTGATCAATTTGATATTGATATCACGCCAAGTGTAGATTCCACACCTGTAAATAATTTCTTTCCTTGCAGACGACAATCACACATTTTTTTTCCATGTAGGAGCCTGTGGCCCAATAATAATATAAAGTAATCAATAAAGGTATTGCTCCCAAATGATTAAAGTTTTAATACCTAATACCACTGTGCAAAAACAATGCATTTTGTAGATTTTCCCCAAAACATATCCAAGGGAATTTACAATCAGTATGACTGGTTCTGTATTCATCTTCCCTAGGGTTTCTTCAAGCCAGGGCAGGGGAATCGGGGTCCACTTACCTTAAATAAGTTTTATCTTTCATTTGTAATAGAATAATCGGAAAAGTGTACTTTAAGTCCCAGATACAGATATACCAGTATCTATAACATAAAAGTTACCAGTATCGGTCAATACTGGTACGATTTTAGTTGCAATATCGGTCGATACTGGAACACCAATTTGTGTTCAAGTATCGAGCGATATTGGAATTTGTTTATGTTCCAATATCGGGCGATACAGGTACACGTGATACCAGTTAGATGTGTCCCAGTATCGAACTGGTACATAATAATGTTCCAGTATCTCCCGATACTGGATTATTTGATATGTTTATAGTTGATAAGGAAGGGAAAATAAGTGGAAATAAATAAATATCGAAAAGAAACTTGGAGAAGAGTAGAGATTTAACAATTCTCTATGTAGGATGCGACGTCATTCAGTGGAATAGAGAACCCAGCTGCGCCATTTTTTTCGCGTAATAGGGTCGAACTGGTGTTTTCCCCTAGACAAGTGACCCCAGATACGCCACTGAGTCATGAAGCTCTTCTTTTTGTTGTTGCTTTTTTGTGTTTTGAAGGTAAAGAACAGTGATGTGTACCTTCTATCGTTTTTATATAAAATCACACTTTTTGGGGAAATATTTATTTGGTAATACATGATAATATAAAAGGATCAATGATTCTATGTGTTTTTATGCTAAAATGATGTTAAATGTAACCTATCTGCAACTTATAAGCTTGGTTGGTTGGTTCGGTCCTGTCATGACTGACAACTCGTGACCTTACAGATACTACGCCACAAATAACGATTTTCAGCAAAGGAGTAACAATCACGGAGAGGGTGTCCAGTAATCAATTTTATTTGGTCAATCCACCGGGAACGAGGTCTGCCTCTCTTGCGCTTCCCTTCAATCATGCCTTGCATGATCATCTTCTCTATGTTGTTACCCTTGTGACGTGAGATATGGCCGAAGTAGCTCAGCATTTGGGTGTTAATAGCATGAAGAAGTCGTTTAGACACCCCTATTTCTTCAATAATACTGGCATTGGTCCTTCTCATTGTCCATACGATACGAAGCATACGCCTCCAACACCACATCTCGAAAGCAGCTATTCTGTTTTTGTCAGCTTTGGTTAG
The DNA here is from genome assembly GCA_035610835.1 of Ophiura sarsii. Taxonomy (NCBI): domain Eukaryota; kingdom Metazoa; phylum Echinodermata; class Ophiuroidea; order Amphilepidida; family Ophiuridae; genus Ophiura; species Ophiura sarsii. The sequence continues at coordinate 7,745,156 of CM069444.1, read as the reverse complement.
GGTCCACGTCTCACATGCATACATGGCAATTGGAAATACAAGGGCTTGGACAAGTCTGGTTTTTGTTGCTCTGGTTATTCCTCTGTCAGCCCAGATCTTGCTTAGGTTGATAATTGCTGATCTAGCCATTGCTAAACGGTGTCTAATCTCTTGGCTGCAACCACCCTCTTTGGTGATCAGGGATCCAAGGAAGTTGAATTTCGAGACCGATTCCACCTCATTACCATCAATTATGAGAGGCTCTCCAACACCATCTGTGCCTATGGACATGATCTTGGTCTTGCTGACATTTAGACGTAGGCCAAGCTGCTCACTCTCCACCTTGACTTTTTTCAGGAGTTCCGCCATCTCTTCCATATTTGTTGCAAACAGGGTGGTGTCATCGGCATAACGTAGATTGTGTATTTGGTATCCACCTACAGACAGCCCCTGGCCAATCATCCAATGCACGTCTCATTATAGACTCTGCATAAAGGTTGAAGAGTGCTGGTGAAAGTATGCACCCTTGACGGACTCCCTGACCTAGAGCAAACCAGTCCCTGTTTCCTTTCTCAGTGCGCACACAGGCAGCTTGACCATCATACAGATTGCGAATTAGGTGGACGAGGTGGTAAGGGATTCCCATTTCTTGTAGTGTTGTCCACAATGCGGAATATCTCACACAATCAAAGGCCTTAGCGTAGTCTATGAAGCACATGAAGAGCTCCCTCTGGAATTCAAAACATTTTTCCATTATGTGACGTACATTGGCTATCTGATCTCTTGTGCCGCGGCCTTTCCGGAAACCGGCTTGCTCAGCAGGAAGTTCACGTTCAAGATGAGGTCTGAGACGTTCGTTGATGATGTGCAGCAGGATTTTGCTTGCATGTGGTATCAGAGCGATAGTACGATGGTTTTTACATTCGTATGAACTTATAAGCTTATACACGATTATACAAATGTTCGTTGAAAAAGGTATGTGGGAGTTTATAAAAGGGGGTGTATATTTTACCCATAAGTTGTCAAAATGTGCATTCTGATGAACAATAGACCTCACATATTCTTTTGCTCCAAAAACATATAAAACAAAATGTTTAGTAATACCTCCTCAAAAAAAATCATGAAAGTTGACGTAAAAAATGAATTTGCAAGAATAGCAACTATTTTGTATGGACAAATGTTTTATTAAATATAACGATTAACATAATTATGAAGAGGTGTTTTGCAAAAGGGCCTACATCCACTCCTGCCTTTTGAATCATTTTGCATTATTGAATGGATGACTATTCATTATGTGAAATGTGGCTTGTATTGGTGTGTGCCTCAATTGGCGTGCATGGATGCACTATTCCAAGTCATAGAAACAGTAATGAACACAGCCATACAATAATTTGATTAATTCCATGGACTTGTCAATACAAATTCACTAATGCAAAATGAGTAACATGTCGGGGTAGTCTGGTGGCCCTTTTGCAACAAAGCTCTTCATATATTGAATTATATGTTGTACTATGCAGTTAAAATGGTACATTAAACAGTTAACTTTTATATCTGTGTTTGTGTCGGGATGGCTGTAAATTAATTAAACCAGGCCCGTAAGCCATATGCAAGGGCGGTTCGAGGGGTTCAATCGAACCCCCTAAATTGTTCCAAAAAATGGAGAGAAAAAAAAGAAAGTAAAAAAATGATTGATATCAAATCTATTTCTCATCGTAACTGTCATGACTGTGCGAATTTGCCTTTTTGCATTAAATATTTTGATTTCCAGAATCGTAATTCTATGTAAAATGAGTGCACCAAAAGCCTTTCAATTTGGACTCTATTTTCGAATGATTTTTTCACTGACGGGGGCACCCCCTCATTACCCCCCCCCCCCCCCCCCCCCCCCACGGCAATGCCAGTGCGATGGTCAAATATGAAAAAGGGGAGCATAATATGGGGGGGGGGGGACAATTATTGATATTTAAGCTATTTTGTTCGTTATTAAGCTTGCTGTCTTCCACATCCGCTCTCTCATTTATTAAACCTATATCCCAAACTTGACAGGTCTAGAGATTATAGACACCTTTCTAGATCTAGAAGTTTGCCTAGACTGATAGATATGTACAGTATTGCATTCAACATTGGGCCCATATCTTGCCTATATATTCCGCCACCAGTTCATACAATTTTGTTCATATCTCCAATGTTCCCTTTTCGTAAAATGGAATATCCCTATTATTGCCGCTTCGGTTGGTTATCCCCGAATGTGTATTAAGAAATTAATCTACTATTTGCGGGTTTTCATGGGTAAACCCCAATTAATTTACAACGTGCGTCATTGTTTTCCGATCGCTTGGCAATATGCCATGTCACGTGACGAATCGTATGGCTAATCAATAATATTTGCATGGTTTGTTTGTATTAAAATGATAATTATTGCTGGATAGAGTATGGTATCTGTGTCTGTAATAAGTATGCTATTATTAGTAAGTGATTTCATTTTTAAAATATTGATATGTTTCCAAAATGTGATAAATCTACGTATAAAAAGAATGTTCTTCTTTTTCGTCCACTGGTAAAGGCTATTTTTAATGTTTACAGAAATACACACAATCATCGCCTAGCCTCGCCTGGGTCCCGACGTTGTGGCATTAGGTGAATTTCTGAAACGGGGATTTCCCTTTAGTTTACGCAATTGTTAATATATGCGGGTTTTTTTTGTTTGTTTGAAAGCAAATCATCTGGGCGTCACATGATTTACCATTTCGTGTACGGTACCTGGGAAATTACGTGGCAATGTTCATATATTCATATCTTAAGGCTTATCGTTGATACAATTTAGGCAATATTTACGCTAGAGACAGAGCCAGAGAAGTCTGGACTGACTTATCACATCCGGATTTAAGCAGTATTTAAGATTTAAGGTAAGTTATAATCATTTATCTCGGTAATAATTTAAATGGTGAACTTCGTAGGTTTTGATAAATTGGTTTCCTCATTGTACATAAATGTTGTGCTATCTTATTCTGTCAATAGTATCTTGAAAGCTGACATTTGTACATGAAAAGTGAAAGTCGAAAGTGAATTACATGTAGAGCGTTACTAGCCATCACATCGTCATTCGTCATCACATCGTTTGTCTCTCTGTTTAAATTAATTTACATTTTTGTTTACGGGCTTTCATTTATATCCATTTTATGCCACAATCAATTGTGTATTGTTATGGTTGTTATTTTCATCTGTATTGTAAGTTTAATTTTTTGTTTGTTTGTTTTTTGTCAAAATTATTAATCCTATTCATACTTTGAAAACGAAATGTAGTTACTGTTACTGTTACTTGTACTGTTACTGGTTCGGGTACTGGTACTGTTACTTGTACTGTTACTGGTTCGGGTACTGTTACTGTTACTGTTACTGTTACTGTTACTGTTACTGTTACTGTTACTGTTACTGTTACTGTTACTGTTACTGTTACTGTTACTGTTATTGTTACTGTTACTGTTACTGTTACTGTTACTGTTACTGTTACTGTTACTGTTACTGTTACTGTTACTGTTACTGTTACTGTTACTGTTACTGTTACTGTTACTGTTACTGTTACTGTTACTGTTACTGTTACTGACTGTTACTGTTACTGTTACTGTTGCTGTTGCTGTTGCTGTTGCTGTTACTGTTACTGTTACTGTTACTGTTGCTGCTGCTGTTGGTGTTGGTGTTACTGTTACTGTTACAGTTACTGATACTGTTACTGACTGTTACTGTTACTGTTACTGTTACTGTTGCTGTTGCTCTTACTGACTGTTACTGTTACTGTTGCTGTTGCTGTTGCTGTTACTATTACTGTTACTGTTACTGTTACTGATACTGTTACTGACTGTTGCTGTTGCTGTTGCTGTTGCTGTTGCTGTTGCTGTTGCTGTTGCTGTTGCTGTTGCTGTTGCTGTTACTGTTACTGTTGCTGTTGCTGTTGCTGTTGCTGTTGCTGTTGCTGTTACTGTTACTGTTACTGTTACTGTTACTGTTACTGTTGCTGTTGCTGTTGCTGTTGCTGTTGCTGTTGCTGTTGCTGTTGCTGTGGCTGTGGCTGTGGCTGTGGCTGTGGCTGTGGCTGTGGCTGTGGCTGGTAATGGTAATGGTACTGGTACTGGTACTGGTACTGTAATGGTACTGTAACTGTAACTGTTACTGTTACTGGTGCTGTTACTGTTACTGGTACTGGTACTGATACTGGTGCTGATACTGGTATTGGTACTGGTATGTTACTGGTACTGGTACTGTTACTAGTACTGGTACTGCTACTGCTACTGGTACTGTTTTTTACTTTTACTGTAACTTTTACTGTTATTGTTATTTAAGTCAAAATCATTAAATCTCTTCATATATTTTTAAAAAAATGTTGTTAACCCATTTACCTGAAATGGTGAGTATGTGTACGTAATTGCTTGTGTGTACAGGGTGTCTAAGTCCAATGATTGCAATAGAACGCGGAACGTGTTTCCTAATAACTCCAGTAATTTCAATTTAATTGATGAAAATAATCTGTTCTCACTTTCATCAGCGTATTTCAATTGATAAAACGTCCAAACCTCAAAACCGCCCACTCAAGAAAATAAATGATATAAATTACCCAAGCAGACCAATTCCCTCACACTATTTAAATATTGATTCATAAAACATCACTAGTTGATATCTATAAATTTGTAGTGGAAATTCAAAGAAGACCAGCAAATTCCCATTCATTTAAATTGAGCGTTGTACCGAGCATGGTCAATGAAAAGAGTCCACAATTTCTGTTAGAACAGTCCGATTTTTAAAATTCTTTTTTAAATAAATGTAAAGAAAGCTAAATATTTTAATGTAGATATTAGAATCATAGGCACTTAGACCAATATCAGTGGTATACATAGCTAGATAAATGCACCTTTCCCGGTATAAATCATTCTGGGACACCCAGCATGCGTGGATGCAAATGCACGGGTAAACAATTGTGATCACTGTAATTTGAAAATATTGCAATCGTTATATTTCCAGGCTTTATTTTACTAAACTTGACTTTGGCATCATGTTTTACGGAGCTCGTGTTGTACGCGGACCAAATTGGAAATGGGGAGATCAAGATGGCGGCGAAGGTCACGTGGGCACGGTCATTGTGCCAACAGACATTAATGAAAGTAAGTTAATCATAAAATATGAGTGTATGGTGTGTGTGTTCTCTTTGCTACCACGTTCTTGTAATGTACAGGGCGTGTAAAAAAGTGTCCCACGATTGTTGGCCATGTAAAATTATAATACTTGGATGAAATAGTAATAATCATGTTCAACAATCTGTAATGTGTCTTAAGAAGTTTGTTCTATTCAGTTTGGAGCTTTAGTTATCAAGATATGGCAAATTAACTTAAATATTTAGAACGCATTTAGTTGTGGATCAAAATGATACAACAAAAAGTGTCATCACATTGATACATGTATTATAATGAGCTCAACAAAAGAAAGTCATTCTCTTTGTTTATGTCCTACTCCTAAAGAGTCACTTCCAATTGTGTTTTGACTAAACAGGCTAGATAGATATTTGGATGAATCTTTGTGGCACATTCTGGTTCCAAATATGACACCAAACAACAGAGATAAGTCAAAGTAGCTTAATTTATTTAATGAAAATCCGTGCAGTTTCCGAATTCGCATTTTCAACACCCGGGACATAACAAAGTGTATGACTTTCTTTTGTTGAATTCAGCTTTGACCACTTTTCGTGTGCAGAGAACTCTTATTAGATTCGTCATTCAGTGTGTAATTGAACATTATCAATAAAATCAATAATAATCTAACTACAGTCCTCAAAATAAGTAACTGACCAGGTCATTGATATGCTCTCAACTCCAATACCAATACTATAGCTCTTTCGTAAACGTATTAAATAATAAAGTTATACGGAAATCTCGTCTTATCAATTTGAGATATCGCACGTGAAGATTGAATGAAAATTAACTCAGTTATATGCTCAAAACCAAAACAAAGTCAGTTTTTCATTTGAACATTTTGTTCGTCGACACGCAGCCTCGGGCTAGCACAAGCAGATTATAGATTTATAGCGATAATTCATGGGTTGATAGTTAGATGAGGATTGGGGATGCTTCAATTGATTAATCATATGCGTGTTTAAAACCCAGGTATAGAATCACTAGTACCTTTAGAGTAGAGTTGACTCGTAAAGTATTTAGTGGGGGTCCGCCCAAAACAACATGATCTATCGAGGCTAAAAGATACAATGCATTATCAATAAAAGGCATGGATACACAGTGAAATAAATGTAATCATAGGCATATGTTGATGATATGCGGTATTTAAACAGAAGGGGTAGACAGTGGTAGAATTACATAACAAGTTTTACATATTATGTAGAACATAAATAGATTGATACTGGGGTAAAATAGCATGACTAGTTTCGGATCTACAGTTTAGTGTGATCCTCATCAGATGCGGCCTTATTGTCATGGAGTATAGATATTAAACAGGTTGAGCATTGACATGAGTATGTCGGTTTAAATAAGCAACATTTCAACATTATATTGGGTATAGGCCTATAGATGTAGGCATAATGTTGGAAGCTGCTTAGATTGTAATGATGTTAAGGGGGCTGTGCACCTTCAGGTACAGCCTCCGTAAAACTGCCGTAACCTCTTTATTATTCATTAAATCTATATAAAAGTATACATTTACTTGCAGAAAAGGGTTCAATGAATCCAACCATGATCATGAAATTGACCAATTTGGGAGAAAATTATAAAAAACACGTTTTTTGACCCATTTTAGGTTTGGAAAAGATAACTCAAAATATATTTTGTTAAATTTTATCATACTAGTTTAATTATATTCCTCATGCAATTCCCTAGGAATCGTTTTTTTTATTTATTTTTTTACTTTGATTTATCGAACAAAAAGTGCCAACAAATATGATTTTTTTACCAAAAAACGTGATTTTCACGATTTTGGAGGTTAAAAAAAACACTTTTTGGTCTGTAATTCAAAAAATAATAAAGTAAAAATTATAAAAAAAAAACGATTCCTAGGGAATTGCATGAGGAATATAATAAAACTAGTATGACAAAATTTAACAAAATATATTTTGAGTTATCTTTTCCAAACCTAAAATGGGTCAAAAAACATGTTTTTTATAATTTTCTCCAAAATGGTCAATTTCATGATCATAGTTGGATTCATTGAACCCTTTCCTGCAAAAAAATGTATACTTTTATTAAGATTAAATGAATAATGAAGAAGTTACGGCAGTTTTACGGAGGCTATGCGAAGGTGCACAGCCCACTTAACGTAGTGAGTGCTCATGCTGTTGTGTGGCTGATATCTATGACTATCTAGTAATAAGTGTAATAGTTATGTTGTCGCGTGGTGCGCACGACCTGTGTTATAGTAGGCCGTGGCTATAGCAACAAAGAATTCAAGCAGTGCTGTTATGACGACGCACGTAAACAAAGTACTCATCTATTGTGTAGCTTGAATGATCAAGTGTAATTCGGGCTCACTAAAGGTATATTATGTGATCTTTCCAGGGAACGCCCTCAACATCGAAAAAAAAATAGAAAGCAGATTTTCTTGCAGATTTACATTTCTGATCATAAATCATGCATACATTCCAAGTTACAGGGCGATACGATTCTTAATTACTTCAAAATCATGGTTTTAGAGTGAAAATAAACTGTCCGAATCCGGACACTTTATATTTTTCACTCTAAATTCACTCTAAAACCATGATTTTGAGGTAATTAGGAATCGTATCGCTCTGTAACTTGGAATGTATGTATGATTTATGATCGGAAATGTAAATCTGCAAGAAAATCTACTTTCTAAAAAAAATAATGAATAGAGGGCGCCCTCTGGAAAAGATCACATAATATGCCTTTAATGATTGTTTGTCATTTCCGTCTTTTGACATCATAAAATGGCGGACCAATAGATATTATAATGTAAACTGCACTTTGTTCTATCCTTATCAATGTAGTGTTCTCAATTATTAACCGACTGCACTTTGTTCTATCCTTATCAATGTAGTGATCTCAATTATTAACCGATCTTCATGAACAATGTCTCAAATTGAAGAGAAGAAATGTTCTTATAACTTTATATTGAAATATTCTTAGGTAGGAGTTACTTATTGTGAGGACTGTATACTATTTATAGGAATGACGGAAAATGTGTCTGGGGAAAGATATATGTCTGAATGACATCATGCTCATTTGTGATGGCTATGCAGCAGACATGCCCGGGGTTAGGTACACTGAGTACACTTAAAGCTATGACGTATGATTATTTCTTCTCGTGGTGCAATGATTCTCTATGAATCGAAATACATGTAATGTATATAATGTAAGAATAAACATGTCCACGTTTACTTCCATGATTTTGGTGACTTGACATTGTGCTACAACTCTTGGGTTCCACGCACTTTACGCATCAGATAACAAATTTGTATAACGCTTATAAACATTAAACGTGGAATCAAACAATACACATGACACATGAATAAACTCGTAAATATATTATTAAATGAAAATAAAGTACATGATGTCCCGCAAGTCGCGCAACCTATTCTCACAAACTATGTAAATTTCATAGCGACAGGTCCAGAACCTGCCACATGATTCCAACCCATGAAGTACAGACGGTTTGACCCCTAAAGTTGGTTAGGTCATCTAAAATTAATCTGTGTGTGGTCAAAATGACCCCCTCAGGTGGGTCTAGACCCCCAGATCCTCCTGAAAATACTCCAGGGTCAAATTGCAAAAATTCCAGATTATGGTGTAATGCATATTCCTGAGATCATACGGAGCAAAAACGTCAATAGTTGTGTTTCCATCCGATGTTTAGTTTTCGAGGTATAGGGCGAAATAGGTCAATATGATCCTACAATTCTTTTAACATGGGAAAAATTCTCAAAATGCTCCCATTTTAATGAAAGTGATCTCAAATTATTCAGATGGGTACAACAAGCCCAACAACAGAATAGTTTGCCTTATTTACTACAGTGCAACAGAGCATAAATTACGAAATATTGAATTTGAAATATAGTGCCTCCTGAGTGTTGTACAACCATGAAAATTTCAATCCTAAGTATGTGTATTATATAAAATCAAAACTTTTTTAAAGTAGTCTTTTGTGTCCTTATATGATTATCAGCATTGTTATATTTCTTATTAAACCTGATTTCGGATTGGCCAATATTTGATTATCCATACACGATAATCCAACCAACCACTACTTACTTTCATGGCCTCGACTATTTAAACTTTTTATTATCATTTAGACTTAGTGCAGGCCTTTATCATGATACCTGTGTGTACAGACTTGCATGTCAGCACACGGTCACCTAAAGTTACATAAAAAATATGCTTAAAACCTTTGACTGCACACTGATGAATGGCATTTCAAATTTCTTGTAGCGCGAATTTCAAAGCATTGGTCCCTTAGCGTGGACATGTCCTTGAATATTCCTTCCATTGTTTGCGTGCATGGCTGAACAACTATTAATATACTTTGGCTAAGTCTGTGCACAGTTGTATGAAAAACATTGTTATTGTAAGAAGATGTTGCAAAATTAATGTATCTAAAGTTTTGATTAATATTACAGAAAAAGAAAAATGAAATTGCAAAATGTTGCTTGACCATTTTATTAAGCATAATTAAAGGAATACCTTACATAACTTAATTGGGCATACGAAAAGTGGCTCAAAATGTAAACGCCTAATTAATTAATTAATTAATTACGCGCGTAAATTAATTGCACAGCCAATATGTTATCGAATGGCTTGACAGATTTGTGTGGATAGCCATAAACATCTTTCTCGGTGATTTTAGTGTTTTATTGCATGTTTAATTCATGAGAAAAATTAAAAAAAACCTATTTGAGGTGTTTTTTTTATTAATATACCAAATGTTTGGAGGTTAATATTTTAAACACTAAAGGGATATTTAATTATCTGCTCAGACCATAATTTATGCCCTGTTGCACTGTAGTTCAGAACAACATCAGCTCAAAGGTCAGGAAGCTAAATACCGCTAATGTGTGCTGAACTTAGGGGGTCATTCAGACCACAAACCAAATTAATGTCTTAGATGACCTAAGTCACTTTAGGGGGTCAAACCGTCTGTACTTTGTAGGTTGAAATCAAGCGTGACATGCTCCCAGACTATCAGCATGTTTATAATTATTTTGAAACCGACTTGATCCCATCGTTGACCCCTCATCAACCTTATTACCAAACTTTGCTGCAAAACACGGAAAAGCATATTTTGGGTCCTTCAATATTGATTTTGTTTCCGCGTAGGTCCAAACGATGTTAATATGTTGTGATTTATAGTGACGTTTTGTTGTTTGTTCTCTCAAACGATAATGCTAAAAATGCCGAAAAACGACGGTGACAGTTAGGCTACGGGATGCAAGCTGTTATGAATGTTTATTGCATGTGCCGGTGTGTCCAGCTTAAAATACATCATAAGCACGTCTTGCATTCGTCGTCGTCTGGTAACTAATCCGGTTCGAAATTCACACTTCATGACTCCATGTGGTAACTGTAATGACTTCCAAATGGAGTATATGGTAGCCAATTGAATTTTAATTTCATTCCCAAATCAACAAAAAATATTAGGATTGTTTATATAGTTCAGTTTATTCTAGTAACCTTTATTCACTCTCCCGCGTAAGAGAAGTATTCCTTTTCCCTTTCGTTTTTGAAACGGACAGTAGTTGGTGTCCATAAAACTATATTTATAACAATTAAGCTGAAGAGCCAGGACAAACCCAATATTGCCAAGTATTACATTAAAGGGATGCACAATGTGTGTGTGTAAAGATACAGACCCGGGATGATCCCCTACTCTTTACGAAGGAGTCTGACCTTTTAACGTGCTCGGGGATAGCTCTTCCGATGCATGGGACCACCATTTCTACGTGACTTCCGAACTACGAGGCAATTGAGACTAAGTACCTTGCCCAAGGATCAAACATGTTGGCGGTAGCGGGGCTAGAACTCACAACCTTTGTATTGTGAGACCTGCATGCCTATCCACTAGACCACACATGCTCTAGAACACGCACAAACGTCAGGCAGCACAGATCGAAGAGTGAGATTTGCCGGGCATTGCATGAGAAGTGAAAATGAGATAGTGTCTGACCTTCTGCTATGGAGACCTAAACACGGACATATATCTGTCGGCCGCCCAGCCTTAACCAGATTATAATGTAGGGTAGAGCGGGGCTAGTACAGCCTCGGGGCAGGTTTGCCAACCACGTGATTCTCATCTGGTTGAATTTAACTAACACATAATATATTCGGCTGTTTGACGTGCGATCTTCCCATGCTAACATGGCAGATCGCCGTATGTTTTTCTAAAGATATTCGTACAGAAGATTTTAATGTAAATCATCATTAGGTAGGTATGGGATTGACTACGGATTTGATTCAGTTATAAACCCGTCATTCTATGTGGGACAGCTATTTCATGATGGGGCATGTTCGCCCATGGGGATTTACATGATTAAAATTGTGTGTAATTTAATTTTTTTAATTTACCTCATATAGCCTATAAGTATTTGTAATTATAAAAATAGCTATCTGGAATGGAGTAGTTATAAAATGAGAAGATAATGCCTAAAATGTGATATTTATTATCATTTTAAAATTATAAACGAGTATATTCCGCAAAAATGACCCCACCCTCAAATGTTGGACTCCCGAAATTTTGTTATGGATGAAAATCACATTGCATAACATATGTGTATATATCTACGTGATACATACTACTTTATAAAACCTAATTATGAGCTCATGGCGAACTTTCCTCGGCCTATAGACTACCCTGTAATGGGACAAGTTCGCCATTTTGAGACGCCTGTCTTTATACTCATCCCTTTACCTTAATATGCCTATGGGATATTGTGGTTGAATGTATTACCAAGATATAAATCTTTCATTTAATGTCAATAGTTCCATTCAATCTTTAAAATTGACGTCTCTGTGCCATTTCAAATGAAAATGGGGCGAACACTCCTCGCTCTCCCCTACGCTATTTAAATTCAAAGGAATCTTATTCCAAATCCTGTAATTTTTAAACACAATTTTTTATAGCCGATTCAGTTTGGGTTCATTGGGATTCCGGTCGTTCAGCAAACTATAATGGTGGGCTCAGCGGGAAAGACTGCGACCTGAGGATAGTCGACAATGCCGCCATGGGTAGGTATTAAATACAAAGACACACGTGTGATACAAAGACTTATCTTTTTTAATGTTATTTTCATATAATAGATAAAATAATATGCAACAAGCGATCAACAATCCGGGCAAATTTCCAGATCTCCGAAGCTTAGTGCCAAATCTGGTATCGGAGCCTTTCTACTTGAATCTGATCGTACCTGGAAAGCTTACCAAGTCTAGAAATTTGCTCGGGCTGATAAAATAAAAATAACTATTGATCAGTTCCAAATTGGCGAAGCCTCATTACAGTAGCGAATGAATACAGAAAGACGAAGGCACACCGTAAGCGACACCGCTCTGTACATCATATGCGTAACGCGTGCGTGTGGCCAACACCAAGGGCGTGTGGCCAATCGCACGCGTGCGCTTGAATTATTTTCCCGCGCGGATAGATAAAAACTGAATATTTTCGGGCCAACGGAACTGATTAAACTATATGGCAATATCTGCATATCTGCAACGTTTAGCATTAATAACATAAGAACAAAAAATTCTGAAAATGGAGCGTGTGCAGACGAAAAAGTAAACATGAACACAGATGCTTCCCTAGAGTCACCATATTTAGAAAGTAATAACAGCAATTTTTAGTTACAGTACATATTGGCATCCTAATGAAATTGTATTGATATAAACGATATTGTCTCAAGGTCATGTATGCCAATGATAAGATTAGAATGGTGTATCAATATGTTAATAAAAAAACAAACAACAGCAAACATCAAAGTTCATTTTTTTTAGAATTTGATTTGATTTTGATTTGATATCATTTGGGTCCTACGACCCTGGATAACCCAATAAGCTTATTAGCTTATTTCCATTGGGGTCCGTTAGATGTGTGAACAGATACAGACCGGGATGATCCCCTACTCTTTACGAAAGAGTCTGTAACCTTTTAATGTGCTCGGGTATTGCTCTTCCGATGCACGGGACCACCATTTATACGTGACTTCCGAACACTGGTTTTGCTGCCATTAGGAAATCGTCACAATCATTTCGCTTCATTTACCAGGCTACCGACACGGCGCACACACAGTATCAGCACTTAGATTGTAATATCCCCCTAACAGCTCCCCAATCTCGCTTAGGTCGACGAAGCAATTGAGACTAAGTACCTTGCCCAAGGATACAAACAAGTTGGCTGTAGCCGGGGCTAGAACTCACGACCTTTGCATCGTGAGACCGGCATGCTCTCCACTACACCACACGTGCTCCCAGAATTTCCCCTTTGCTCTTTTAAGTATACAAATAAAGTGCAAAATCGATTACAATCATAACTGGTATCTCAACTTATCAAGGTATCAAGATCAGCCGGAATGCCATGAGCCACTCATATTTCACAATAATTTGAAGTGGCGAACGACAATAATTGAGGCAACTCTAGTGATGCCATAATGAAATGCTGATAATGTATACCCATTGCTTGTTTACCTTTTCGTTGTCTTTTCTTGTTGTTGTTGTTGATTTTTTTCTTCTTTTCTGTTATGTTAACTTATAATTTCTGTAATTGTATATTTTGTATATTTTCTGTATTTGTAGAATGTAAGCTTTGTTTAAGGGGGTGCAACAACGTCAGGCTTTTGCTTTTAGTTGTTCCTCCTCCATCATATTATTTGTTAAACTGTCATTGTATTTTGTCTTTGTTGATATGATGGAAAATAAATATTGAATTGAATTGAATTGAAATCAACTATCGAGTCACTGTATATTTATATCGAAATATGCTTCATCAGTTTTATATCATCAGAGCGAAAGAAGATATATAAAAAGTAACGATTATTTTAATACCTCACTGACAACGAGTCTTAAAACTAGGATTAGGTATAATCTTTGTTCTAACAGCTTTATTGTCTTGACATTTTTATTGGTTGGATTACATTTGTTTTCAGGTTTTACATGTGGGATACGGTATTCAGTTTAAAGGAAGGGTCCCGCAAGCACAACATTGAGCATTATTTGTTAGAAAAATAATTATCGAGCCGAAATTACGTAATTATATAGAACAAAACACCAAACTAGTCACAAAACTAAATAAAAACTGCCATCACTCAACATGCAATTTTTAAAATTCGCGGCGATCAAAAGTCCCGGTGTCGATGACGTCATGAGTATCGGTGCTCAAATTTGCGCATGTGCATTGTACGACTATGACATCATCGACACTGGGACTTTCGATCGCCGCGAATTTTAAAAAGTGCATGTTGAGAGATTGCGGTTTTTATTTGTTTTTGTCATAAGTGTGGTGTTTTGTTCTATATATAATTACAAAAGTTGGGCTCGATAGTTTTTTTTCTGAAATATAATGCACACTTTTATGCTTACGGGACACCTCCTTTAAGGCATAAAGAACCATGTCAAACGAAGGGGTTGTTTATGGTGATACAATTAAAGATACATCCGTGTGAATGAATTTCAATCTTTCCCTAGATTTACCACAGCACATTGAATGAAGCTCAGCCGTGAGTCAAATTTATAATATTAAGGTGGCTGGCTTGCCACGAGATTTGTATTGTATGTGAGTGACAATCTAGTGAAAAGCGATAGTGTTTGTAATATTTGTCCTTTTTCAATATTCATCACGGTCTTATATTTATTGCACCAGGTGTCAAACACGATGGTGTTAGGTGTGACGCCTGCACCAAGTGGAATGTTGAAGGAATACGTTGGAAGTGCACTGTTTGCCATGATTATGATCTGTGCAGCAACTGTTACACAAGTGATAACCACGACACGAACCATCCGTTCTACAGGATCGATGTGCCGGGAGCTACAAGGTATCCAAAAAAAATTCAAGGTGTCATTGTAGTGTATCAACGCCTATTACCCTGTCCTTATGAGGGGTTTCCGAAATTAAGAACAAAGAATTAATTGGGTAAACATAGCAGAAAACAAGCTACTGCCTTTGCCATGGCGTTACCTTATGTCGCCAAGGCGGAGGACCAAAGAAAATATTACAAGAACAATCAGTCACGCTGCCATATATAGCATATTTGTTATGTAGCCCGAAGTTATTGCGCAATGCTGAATGGGCGTAGCGCAGTTGTATTATGTATTGGTATTTTGTTAAACTGTATTGTTATAGCTATATATATATATCATCATTTATTTATTTACTTACTTCTACATGATTTTTTTGATATTTATTCGATCAATTCGTTGTTCTGAATTACGATGACGAATCCAAAAGACAGACTAGCTGTTTCTCAAAATTGGAACTTGTGTGAAATTCTTCAAATCTATGTCATTCCTTCACAACATATCATAAGAATTCAAGGTTCTTAAAACAAAGGGTTCCGAAACGTTGGATGTGTATTGGGATATGATTATTTTTCCATTTTATCATGTTATAGCGTACAGGTCCCACGTCGCGAAGGCGCCACAAAATTCAAAACTAAAGGGATATTTCCAGGAGCCAAAGTGAAACGAGGATTGCATTGGGAATGGCAAAATCAAGATGGTAGGTTTTTTATAGACATTATATATAATTGGCATCTTTCTGACGTTGATGGGGTAGACATCGATATCGTGTAACGAAACCGCTGTGCGCGGCATCGATGTTTACCGGTTTTACCCCATCAACGGCATGAAGGCGCCAATTATTAATAGTCCATCGTCCATTATCTTCCATTCATTACTTCATGAATAATCGCGAT
The DNA here is from genome assembly GCA_035610835.1 of Ophiura sarsii. NCBI lineage: Eukaryota > Metazoa > Echinodermata > Ophiuroidea > Amphilepidida > Ophiuridae > Ophiura > Ophiura sarsii. The sequence continues at coordinate 7,729,282 of CM069444.1, read as the reverse complement.
AGCTGCGTACCAAGTGCGTTCCAATCAAATTAATCGTTAGATGAGAACGCGCACGCCGAGCGCGGGTTACTAATAATTGCCCGAAAGTACTGCGCCAAAGTATTCCATTGTTTTGCTCACTGACCGACCAATCAAATTAACGCCTCACGCCCCTAAACTGAATATTCAATGAGTTATGAGGAAACACGATTAAAGCTTATTTCTGATTGGTTGAATGATAAAAATGTTAATGAGGGGATGACCCGACTTGGACTGTTTCAATAACTAAGAAGGGGTGGACAAAATAAACAGAAAACTAATTAATTATTTGCAAGATTGTATCGGTACAAATCAACGATTTTGATAAAATATGCATCTTTTTCAGTAATGAATGAGAATAATGAATGCTTATCAACTGTTTTCGTGAATTTGATTGGAAATCCTCGGGTTTTGTTCTGGTCATTCGGAATTGCCTCAGACCAGAACAAAAACCTCTGATTTTAAAACAAATTCACGAAAACAGTTGTTACGCAGTAATTATTCTCTAATCAATAAATTTGCTATTGCTGTTTATACCATCAAAATTGGTAATATATTTCAAACAGAGATATTCGGAACATACAAGTATGTACGGTTAAGTTGGCAACCATCATAACCATCATTAACCCAAAATGGGGGATTCATGAATTATACCCAAATATTAAGAGTCATAAAGAAGCAATTGTAAACGGTTAAACTACCGAGCACTTGGCTAAATTGAAATAATAAATGCAGTATGCTAAAACTGGTATGTGACTGCTCCAATATCTCTCAAAATGTCAAATAAGAATTTCGTCACACCGTTATTTTGAATTTTTGGAACGATACACAACCACATTAACTTTAAAATTAAAGATTAACTTTAACATTAAAGTTATCCGAATAGCACCGAATTTAAGTTTCAATCTATTTTTTATAAAGGTGGACAAGGCACTATTGGTTCCGTGATACGCATAGAGGGTTGGGCTCCGAATACTTACCGCAGTAAAGTTGTAGTAAAGTGGCCTAATGGTTCAACCAATGGATATCGTCTCGGGTTCCAGGGCAAGGTGGACGTAAGGTACACAGAGGAAGGCCAAGGAGGGTTCTACTATCGAGATCACTTGGCTGATTTGGGTAAGTGTCAGTTTGAAAAGAAATCCTATACGCCAGGGCAATAAAGCTTCAGGAAATGTTATCATTTCATCATGTAAGTGAGTGAATTTATGGATAAAGTGAAGAAGCAAAGGCGATCTTTACCGAGACCAGTCCATCAAAATAGATGATCAAAACGCAGGGTAAAACTATATTATTGTAGTCGGAGTTGTTAAAATGGCTAGGTTTTTAATGGATCTCCACAAGGATTACGCATTGGTCCTGTCAATTATTGATACCTTGTTATACATAGTCGATGTTTGTGGCGGACACAAATATGGGCATACGCGCAAAGTTAGGAAATGTGTCATTAAAACGCACAAAGTTGAATAGCAACTGATCATGACAAGAATCATGTACAACGATAAATAGCTTTTTTCTTTTCTTTTTTGCTTGGGCTGTTTAAAACTTTGGCATTCAGAAGTGTCTTTGAATAGTATATAGTATTCAATTTGAGTTTTCCCCCCTCTGTCCCGATCAGTAGTCGAATGATGTTCACATATTATCTCACTGCTATTAACATGTAGAATATAATACACCTTTATTAACAAACACATGATTGACCACTTTGTTCTTTTTTAGATTTGGGTAAAACGCCAAGTTTTCTGACACCAGGAGATCTGGTTAAAGTGAAGGATCTCACTATTGACAAGATGAAACAGTTGCAGGAGCAACGCTGTGGATGGAAAGATGAAATGGCAAAGGTAAGAGTTTAGGTCACAGATTTATAAAGTAGATCCAATGCTCCGCCATTTTGTTTTTCAAATCACTTTTAAATTCAATGTCAGTGAATGTAGATGGTGAATCCCAACTCGATCAAAATAGGGTTTTTTCAAACCGGTTTGACTTTCCTTTATAGACTCGTGGTTGCATTGGAGAGGTGAAATGTGTAGATAAAGATGGCGACATCAAAGTTGCGATGCCCACGTGCGTCTTGTTCTTCAATCCCATGTGTCTTATTCTAGAGAAGAGAGGTGAAGGAGGCACGACCGGTGGGGCAGTGACTCAAATGACTGGAGAAAGCGAAGGTAAAAACAAGGTTATACTCAGAATATGCAGTAAGAAGCAAGTAAAACATATTGATCGTATTTTTTAAATTACCCCTGTCATACTTTGTCGATTGTCGTTACATTACCAACTAAGTGTGTACGGTTAACATCTAAGCAAAACATTAGCTGCAGTCGTTGTTTTGGAGGACTGTAGTTCGTATCACCGTCCATTGGGCATTGCATGCCCGAGAAAATTTGACATGGACTCGCAGTACGCGTTTGGTATTACGCCTGTAAAATGTAATTTCTTTAAGATAACCGTTGAAGCTATAATAATTCTTGTCATTCTGATGTAGTGGACGCATTGCACATAGTCTCCTGGCCACAGTCAGACAGGTGCTCTCCGATCTGCTCACTGTGCATGCCTGAAAACTCCTGTACAGAATCAGAGTGGTAGGTTGACCTTAGGTATTGCGCTGAACGGGTGAACCTTTGACCATTTTGAGAGGAAGGTTGACCTCGCATGAAGGTATACAAGGTCAAAAGATACTAATCATGCATATACGTAAGCTATTACTTATTATTGATCAGCCAATTGACAAAAGTGTTAATGTGACGAGAGGATACTTTTAAATAGTAACGATACTTAAAAATAGCCGAGATTTTTCTGACTTAAAACCAATTTACTTATTGTATTGTGTTGTTTTCATTACATCTTACTAAAGCTGTTGGAGCTGAGGATCTCAGTCAACTCTTAAAACTAATGTTGTTGCAGAAGCTTGTAGAAGGAGCTGGAGGCGGGTCAAATCAAAAAATCCTTGTGGCGGCTGCAGCGAAAGGGGATGCAAGCACAGTGAGAGATCTGGTCACTAAACATCCAGATTGGGTAAGTAATTGGCATTTTGTAATTTGTTAAACGTTAATCAGGCTTTCAGGGGTGTTCCACAAGGGTTTGAATAGGTCCTATCACTGACAGATACTAGTTAAGGCTGCAGCGAAGTGTGTGTGAAGATAGTGAGTGGGTTGTTGAATACTAAATCATGGTCCTGTAAGGAATAAGTATTTTACATAGTTTCTATTGTTGCCAATAGCAATGAGTCTATTAGCATGTTTAGTGTTGGTCCACAAGGGTCTAGATAGGGCGTTTTAATGACAATACCACGAAATACACAAATTCTGGTCGCAGATGTAGCGAATGATGCCAACAAAAGATAAGTGATAAGAAGTTGGTCGCGAAAATTGAAAGTTGGATAAGCAATCAAACTGCTTTATTTTAATTGACAATTTCCTGGAGTTCCATAAGCATGATAATTAGTGTCTAATAATGGCACAATTGTATGCGTAAATGGTAAGGGATGGTTACAAGTAGATTCTACTGATCTTGGTTGGAGTTTGACAAAAGAGTCGAGCACTAATTTGCTCAAAACAGGCTGTAGCGAGTAGCGACTATGCCCACTGTTGCAGGAACCATACTAGGGTCAATCACTCGGTATTGTGTTGGTGCAGGGAAGTGTTTAATGTGCATACATCGGTGTGCACTCAAGTTGTGCACTCAAACCTCGTAGCAACCAGTGTGATGGCCTGAGCTCAGTGCGCTATATTCTAGTCCGGTAAAGCGAGCAACACAGTGCATGTTGTGTTCGTAATAGACCCGTTGCAATATATATTGCATATTTAAAGGTTAATGACTGCGTTTCAGTTGTTTAGAGCTGAAGAGTCCAACAATTTTCACTTTGGAACCGGGGAATTGAGCGAGGGTGTAGCCCCGAGGGAAATTCTGAGGTTTCAAAGTCAAAATATTTGATTCTATACAGTTCCGACAAAACAACTGATCAAAGTCATTATCCTGATTCAAAACCGTCAATTAAAATAGTCATTTAGTGATATGAAAGTTACTTAATTATTTAAAAAGTTACACTTTACAGGCGGCAATTTAACCATGCATCATCCATTACAAATCGATCAATTCCGAACGATAACAATAACATCAACCGAGGATTTCAAAACGAATTCACGAAAACAGCTGTTAAGCATTCATTATTCTCATTCATTACCGAAAAAAGATGCATATATTCATCCAAATCGTTGATTTGTACCGATATAATCACGCTAATAATCAATTGTTTAGTGTTAATTATTTTTCCACCCTTTCTGAATTATTGAAATAGTTCAAGTCGGGTCATCCTCTCATTAACATTTTAATCATTCAACCAATCAGAAATAAGCTTTATTCGTGTTTCCTCATAACTCATTGAATTTTCAGTTATGGGGCGTGAGGCTTTAATTTGATTGGTCGCTCAATGAGCAAAACAATCGAATACTTTGGCGCGGTACTTCGGGCAATTATTAGTAACCTGCGCTTCGCGTGAGGCGCGTTCTCATTAAACGATTACTTTTATTGGAACGCGCTAGGTACGCAGCTATCTCAATTATTCTTGAAGTAATGAATTCTCCGTTAGTGACCTGCGCACATTTATGCGTAACAGTAAAGGAAGGGAAGGCATTTGACGGGTAGCACGTATCGCGTATATTTAAAAGGTTTGGAATGATTAATTAAAATGACCAGAATTTCGTAAATTTGCGGTGAGAACAAAATTTGAAAACATGCAATCAAATATTCCAGTATCTAATCTTCAGTTTTACAAATATTCCAGTATTTATTATTCAGTGTTAAAATGCTGTTTGTTTGTTGTTGTTGTTTTGTTTTTTTTGGGGGTATTTGTTTGCTTGTTTATCAATTATTGTTTTAAAGGTAGATGACCCGATCACATTTTCTTATCACAGAATTATTTCAAACATACGGAGATTTTCATATCATATGAAAGCTCGTATTTTTCTCATCATCATACTGAAATTTGACGGCCTAAATCGGTATAATTACGGAGAAATCGATGAAATAACGTCGAATTACCGCGAATGGTGGTAACCACCGATATAGTTTGTGTACTACTCAATGGGTACAGTTCACAGCATCTTGTGCGTCTAAAATAAGAACCATTAGAGCTATGCAACTCAAACTTTGGAACACGACTTTTTAAGGATGACCTTTTATGTAGAATAGAAAACTTCAAGTTGAAAATCGGAACATCTACCTTTAACCGGTTCTTAATTGATGGTTTTTTTCCATTCATCAATTTTTACAGATCAACTTCGCTGATGATGACAACGGAAAAGGTTACTCGGCGCTTCATGTGTCTTCGCACGAGGGTAACATAGAGGTTGTCCGAATCCTTGTATCTGCAAATGCTAACCTGGAGTTAAAAGACGCAGATGGGGACACCGCCTTGGCATTCTCCTGCTACGGGTATGAAGGGATAACTTAGACATTTGTTCACTTATTTCTAAAAAATAGGATACTTTACTTGACGATGACACGCAGCTTCAATTGGCTTTTGTCAACATTTTATTAGCAAGTTAATAAGGTGTTTCTAGACTTTGCTATTAATTATGCCTTCAAATACACCTAGGCCTAACATTTAAGGCTATAAACGATTCAGTATTGATAACACTTGCCACTCAAATCTTTTACAGAAACAAACCGAGTATCACTCGTTTTCTGTTGGATAAAGGTATCAAAGTAGACTCTGCGAATCGTCTTGGCAAATCAAGTCTTCATACAGCAGCAGGAAAGGGTCATAGCGCATGCGCAAGCATACTGATAGATCGAGGAGCCAATGTGAATCTGCGAGTAAGTGCTGAAATATTTCAGTCAATTTTGTATGATGTTTCATTCCTTTATTTTCTTTTTGAAGATCACCCCATCACCCCTTTAAATATTCCTTGTCACTATTGTGAACAACGATCACCAACGAAACCATTTGGTAGCCTATCTATTTGCGACCATAGTATGTATAAATCGACTATAAAACATTACTTTGATTAACATCAACGAAATATTTTTTTGATAATTGTCTACTTGCCGGTCTATATCTTTATATACCTATTTTACACTTATACCACACATCAATTGCATTGATTTAGGATAACGAGGGGATGACGCCAATGATGCAAGCCATTGAATCTGGTGATTCTGCTACAATTGACCTATTGGCCGACCATGGTGCCACGGATTTGACGATCAAAAACAACAAAGGATTTAATTCCTTGCACTTCGCAGCCTTCAAAGGAAATACACAGTAAGTGTAAGGTCCCCCGGCATGTGATCAATGGGTGTTGGGTCTTCCAATTCTTGGGTGGAACTAGAAGTCCAAAAGTGTGACTTTTGAAAGTTGTTGTGTTAAGAAATTCAAACTTTGACCTTGAATTTGTTACAAAAACTAGTGTTATTTTTGATTTTGTAAAATCAAAAGTTCTAATTTCGAGAAAAGTATTCCTGGAGGAGATTTTAGCTTTAAAAATTAGCCCAATATGGCTACAGGAAGGGATTAAAAATAACATGTGGCAAAACTGTAGACTGCCTTTTGGCTATGTAAGGTCCCGACATGTGGTCATCAAGGGTGTGCACCATCTGGACTAGCTTTTATCTAGTCAGGTTTACGAGTTTGAGTTTCAGTGTGTAAACCAACCTTTGAATCTAGTTAGGGCTACTGGTGAGCAATATATCTCGACTGCTCTTTATGATACTATTTGTATGTTTATAGCGCTGCAGAGCGGATGGCTAGCCGATCAGACCAGAGTATCATTGGGGAGAAGAAACCAGACGGATTCACAGCCCTTCATCTCGCCGCGATCAACAACCACGCCGGTGTAGCGAAGGCCTTAGTTGAACGGGTATGTACGATTATCACTCTATACTTGAAACATATACGGTATTCTTTACATATTATCTAAGATCCGTTCAGTTTGTCTTCGTTATGTGCCACGGCAATATCTAAAGATTAGCGAAATGAAATACACGATCTGGTCCATATGGAAATATTAGTGAAACAAACCGTGAAAAACCTTAAACTCATGCACGGTTATAATGGCGATTAACGCAGTGAAGCGGGAAAACCAAACTTCCAAGTTTTATATTGTAGTTTTAATATAAACATGTTTATAGGCCAATGGCGCATAAGAGATTGTTCCAGTCCAAAAAGCCTAAATCTCCTGTTATTTATGCAGGGAAAAGCTGACATAAACTGTCGTAACACCAAACGTGAGACTCCTCTTCACTTAGCGTGCAACGAAGGCCTGAATGACATGATAGAGTATCTGGTGAATGCCGGTGCAGATGTCAACGCCCAGGATGAAGATGGTGACACGCCGCTACACACCATGCTTATGAAGCAGTCTGTTAGAGATATTGTCGGATCAACACCGATGGGACAGGTAAGTTGTGGGTTTTGTAATGATCATGTGCCGCTTTTTTGTCTGATCTGCATCGATTGGACCAAAGTACTAGACCTGGAAGCTAGTCAGCCCCTCTGATCAAAGTCAGATTCATAATTGCCGCTCGATATTTATTACCGAAGTGGGTATATTAAAACTAATATGCCCAACCGGCGCCATTAATGTGAGGCCAGTAATAGATAATCATGATACTGTAGACAGACACTTAGCTCAAAAGGAACATGCAATTAGGATAATCATCAATTTAGTTGACAAAGTTGCACATTTAATTACACATTCGGGCAATTCCGGGCCGATTTTATAAACTTATATAATATTTTTGTAACATTGATGAGACCAACAGACCAAGGAAATGTTTGCGCCTGGTTGATAACATGATTTAAAACCATCCGAAAACAGCCAGATTGAATAAAAATGGCTTTTAACGTCTATTCATACCATAAGCGATAAGAAGGCCTTTGTCACTTTCGTAACTTTATCCAACTGCACCGATTGAGCACGGACTGACATGCGTTTGATTTTACCAACGCGCAGGGCTGAAGCGTGTATAGCCTTGAAGTATGAATCGACCTTTATTTCCTCAATTCGGAAATTCATTCAATCATCAAATATATGAGCAACACAACGGCAAACCTTATCGTAGATCAGAGTCGGGATTCGGAACGGAGTGCTATTTTGTATGCATGTGCAATACGGTAGTTGATAAAACCCATTGATTCCAATCGACGGGGATCATAGAAATATAATCGCTGTTAAGAAGGTGTTTGTAAGAGACTTAATGGACCAGCTTCTGATCGCAAATCAGATACTGGATACATACACTGTGCATCTTTTCGCCTTTAACATATTTAAGGACCGCAGGTTTGCCAACCGTGTAGATGAGAAGTGTTTTCACCACTGGTTCGACACATTAATAACAATTTATATGTGAGAACTTTTTTATTTACTTATTATTCGTTCCGAAGGTATTGAAGTCAGCATTCTCTAAGGATGTATGTTTAACCCATAGCAGCATAAATTTGAATTAATAGAATAAACGTTGCATTAAAAAAAAAATTGGAAGGTTTTTAAAAACAATTCTCAAAAGGAAGGTTGCATGACTAGCTACACGAGCCCCTGGATTGCCGGTCTAAACCGATTTTATCCACCGTTTTTTATTAAAGCTTTTGCGTGCATTGGACAGTGGCGATACGTCAGCCGGCAACACCGCCGCGGTTGCCATATTCCTGATCAAAAATGGCGCTAACATTTATCAGACGAATAACAAAGGCAAAAATGTACTGGACTGCGTGGCTAATCAGAAGCTTGAAGACTTGCTGAAACAGGCACATGCACAAGTCAGGTAATCTACAGAACATGTATGGATATTAATTTAGGGGTGGTCGGGGTTGTGGAAGGAGAATCTTGTTATTAGTCATGTTGTGATGTAGTAATGGTTAAAACTAGAATAACGAATGCCGGGGCATGTAAGTATAAATACTGTATGTACATGTATATTTTACTAGGCACATATACCTTGAATTAGGCTCTCCAACATAAATATCTAACATGAAGTCAAACGTAAGACATACACCAGAATAGAAAGAATAATATCTAAACGAGACCAGATGTGATCGATGGAAAAGTGTACTTTAGGTCCAAGATACTGGTATACCAGTATCGTCCAATACTGGAACATAACAGTTGCCACTATCGCTCAATACGATTATAATACTCTTCCAGTATCAGGCTATTAGTACATGTAGTGATTTGTGCCATTATTGAACTATACTGGTACATAATCGTGTCCTAGTATCGCCTGATACTGTAACATTTTATAGGTGCTGCACTATCGTACGAAACTGAAACAATGACTTTGTACCAGTATTGAGCGATACTGGGTGTTCCTGTATTGAGTGATACTAATATCTGGGACCTAAAGTATAAGTTTTTCAAGTCGATTATCTTGGGACCTGCAGATAAGGCGTAATATTTAGGTGAGATTAGGCAAAGATTCTTTGGCGGGAGAGCCGAAGAGGTGTATTCACTCTCAGTAACAAAATAAGGTTATAAAGGTGTTCTAGACCTGTTCTCTATATGGAATGGTTCTTCAACGAACCATTAGGGGTTCTATAAAGATTGTGTAGAACCATGTTTTGTTCTTTTAAGAACCTTTGGGGTTCTTCTCTTTTAAGAACCATTTTGTATGGTTCCATTCTTGAGGGTTCCATGTTGAGGACAAAAAGGTTCTATGTTGAAATGTTTTTGCTGAGAGTGTACAGGGTGAGTAAAAAAAACGTGTACTCAAAGTAAAATGATTATTAAAAATATTGATTATCGGAATATGAAGGCAATTTATGCGACAATAGCTACATTTATTCACTATCATCAATCAGCAAAAAGAATAATGCCATTTCATGGTATTGTTTACCAGATAAGACTATTTTGGTGAAGTGACTGCATTTTGAAACCGAACACAATATTTAATATTTTACTCAATAATGCTTGATATTAATGAAGTGGATCACAATAACTAACTAACAAAGACAAATCAAACATTTTCAGTTAATTTGTCAAACATTAAATGCGAACTAATTTCAAATAATGTCATTATTACACGAATTTATTAGCAACAGCAACAACAAATTTGGCTTCTGTGATAGTCGGACTCAGCTCGGACTAGTGTGTGGACCGTTTTCAATAATGAAATTCAATAAATGTTATCAAAGGAAATATCGCAAATCTTGTTCGGTTTATAAAATGTTGACTTTTACGCAAATGAGCATAACATATGTTTACCCAACCAATTTCAACCAACTACAATTCTTTAGAAAGCTAAATTGAGATAATCGGTCTGCCCAGATTTTAAGATATAAAATCCCAAAGTTGAGTTCACTCTTTTTTTACTAACCTGTAGAGGTCAGATAAACAAATAGACAAAGCTTGATACCGGAAGTTGAAGGTCGACAGGCTCTCGCCAAGCCAAGGATCTAACGAAAACCTCCGAAGAGTAGGATGAAATATAAACTTTTGAGTATAAAACTCAGGTTTTGTTAAGCATACATTTTCTTTATTATTCTTATTTGCATTTAGATTGCGACAACAAGTTGGAATCCGATTAACCACACGTAAAGGACAAACAGAGGACTGCATCATTTCATAAGTTAAAAACAGTCACATGAGCGACGTGAGCGTGCGCACGAGTGGAGGAAACATTTAGAGGAAACAAACGCACTACATGCATTATATTATATTATAAATAAGAATCAGCTCTGGTTATTCTTTTTAGCATTTTAAAAAAAGTACGTGCATTGCACAAACGACTGACTGCACTACATAAGGAAAAAGTGAGAACTTATCATTTCACCAAAAACTTGTAGTGACAGTTCCTGTGATAGTTATTTACTATCACATGGCTTGATATCATTAAATATTGCATGCCGTTTTGTAAGTGCAACAGTAAAACCTCACTCGGTCAAATTAAGATTGTTCGGCTTCGCCTCGTGTAATGAGAAAATCAAAATTTGACTCCTATGAAATTATTATCACACCCTCAAGCATGCACTTTGTGTATACTACCAAGTAGTCGATTTTAATTAATCTTAAAAGAATCGAATATGTAAGACCAGCGTGACATATTGTGTGTGTAATCTTTTCTTTTTTTCGATTTCGAAATATTCCGACTGTTTAATATTGCGACGAAAAAACAAATCTCGACCCCGACCGACCTGTTTTTCGAATTTGGTGAATATGTTTTAACGTTCAAATTAATAACGATTCATTAATATTTGTTGCTTGTCAAAAATCAACAAACATGAGTGCAGATTGTTTATAACCTTTTGGTGTTTTTTGTTTGGGGGGATGGAAGTTAGTGTGGTAAATGATCATTATTTCCTTCTATGTACTCAGTGTGACGTAGTAATACTGCAAAACGTATACAATTATTGTAAATCGACCTGATTTCAGAATATCAGAAATACAGAATTCCTGGTGTATATCTTTTATATCAAATGTAGGATTAAATAATGGATTAATGTTATCATCTCTATATATAAAGTAAACTAATACTAAGGCTATTATTTGAAAACGTTTAAAAATCATATACTACATTAGTATATATTTAAACAGATATTGTACGAGTTTTCTACTTAACTTATAACTTCTTAATTGCCAACACAATAAAAACATAGCAACAGCATAATGGAGCGAACGGCGGAGACCGCATTCGCATTAACTATTCCATCCATAACCGTAAGTTTTACAAAGTACACATTATTAGTATAGATGGTGTGACCGGTGACGTAGTGCCTGGCGGTTTGCGTGCGCACCTACAGGGAACGGTGCTTTAATTCACACTTGATTGATCATTACTTACCATGCTTACGGTGTAATAGTGCAGAAGTCATGGTATGCATCCCTAAGCACAATGAGAGACCAGGTACTAAATCTGGTTGCCCGGCGGTTTGCGTGCGCACCATAAGGGCATGTGCTTTTAAAATTGTCGCTCAGTGATGTGTGTTTTGCTTTCATAGTATGATGTACTAAATCCCGGGGGGGATGGGGGGGATTTATCCCCCCCCCCCACTTTTTGACCTGGGGGGGATGGTCAATGTAATCATCCCCCCCTGATTTTTCACATCTACCAACAACAAAAAAAGGAAAAAAGGGGGGAAAAGGAAAAAAAGAAAGAAAAAAAGGGGGAAAAGGAGAAAAAAAGGAAAAAGAGAGGGAGGGAGGGACATAAGAACATTTGGAGTTTATTGTACGTTGGTTAGGATACATACGCGTATGTACGTTAAGAATCCATCTTTTGGAGGTAACTAATTAACTTCTTTCTGGTATAGGCCTATCTGCCTATTTAAAAAGCCAATATTGATCAGAAATAAAGTGATTGCTTTTCAATAAAATATTGGTCAAAAGTATACCAGATCGCACGAAATGAGTTTGAAAATTGAAAAAAATTCTACTTCTCAGGGGGCATATCCCCCACCCTCAGACGCCCCCTGTTGGAGCTTTTAAACCATCTATACTAAAATCAAGAATATATCAGTATAAAAAATGCTCAACTTTTGTTCATTGATAAAATAATTTTTTTTTATTGAAAATGAAGCGATGGCTTTTCAATACAATATTCGTCAAATGTATACACCAGATCGCACCAAATGAGTTTGAAAATTGAAATTTTTTCTATTTCTGAGGGGGGCACATCCCCCCTCAGAATCCCCCCTGTTGGAGCTTTTAAACCATCTATACTAAAATCAAGAATATATCAGTATAAAAAATGCTCAACTTTTGTTCATTGATAAAATAAAAAAAAATGTTATTGAAAATGAAGCGATGGCTTTTCAATACAATATTCGTCAAAAGTATACACCAGATCGCACCAAATGAGTTTGAAAATTGAAAAATTTTCTACTTATGAGGGGGGCACATCCCCCCTCAGACTCCCCCCTGTCCGAGCATAGCTCGGAGTGCGGTGCTGTGCACCGCCTGGATGGTACAAGCTAAATTTAATTTTGTAGGGGCAAAACTTATCATCCCCCCCCCCACACCTAACAAGGTACCCCTAGCATGTCTTTAGACCAGGCGCTAATCAATATGTAAACACTACTGATGTAAACAACGGTCACCTCATCTATAAGTATTGTCGTTGAAGAGAGATGCTAGAAGAAAAAAATCCAGTGGTAAACCAGGTACATGTATATAGAAGGAAACATAGTCCAGCCTGGAACAATATTCCGCCCGGTACAGTAAAGTATGGGCAACACTAGTTTGCACGCTTCATTCCGTGTATGATGTCATAGAGGCCAGACTCTGGCTCCAGGGGGGACTATGGTTCCTTGCAAAGCGGTAGGGTTACATATATTAAAAATTAAGGACTTAGAAAGGCACAGAACCAAAGTCCGTTCATTTAATACAAAGGTTATTATAATTTTCTCTAAAATATACCGTTTAAAGTTTGATTTAATATTATGATATTGTACCGGGTGTCCCTAAAAAAAGGGTGCACGTGTTTACCCAACTTGTTGACCATGAAGTTCTAACATTTGGTGTATGATATTTACACATATTGAAAGACTAAACACCTGGCTTTCAGATGCTGCTTATTTCATCTGATTCAGATTCCTCAATCCTGAGATATGGACAATTAACTAGAGCTACCCAGAATCGATGTTGTGCCACTTTACAGTTTCAAAGGTTTACTCCTAAGATACGACAACTTCCACTTGTACGATTGCCCTTCACCATGTTCACCAGTGTTATGCAAAATAACATTTTTGTATTGAGATTGAATAGGTTTTAATAATAGAATGTGTGCCTGTGTATCCAAGCAGAACTGAATAAAAAATGTTTGTTACATAATTCGAACCAGTCCTTTTGACGAGGTTTCACAAAAAAATGATGGGCCTACATTTTCAAAACAAGACAGACGTCCATATGGCTGGGTGCGGCCTCAATTTTCATTAGAACTTTAGAAGAGGGTGTTCATGGTCTTAAAATATCATGAAATGAGAAGTTCAGCAGAAGTCACCAGAGAGTTTGCCATTCATTTCCCAAACACTCACGTACCATCTAGTAATACACATACAAAGGAGTATTGGAAATACGTGGCAGATGGTACAAGCACCATTATGAATAAAGAACATTCTGGACTAAGATATGAAAAGTGGCAGGACACAGTAACACATTGATAACGTGCGGCGTGCACTTCAGAGGGATCCCAGCATAACTGCTCGTAGAAATCCCTTACCATATATTCCAAGGACATCATTTTTGTCCTCAGCCTTTTTTAAACAATTCTGGTCAAATGCCCACCCCAATGTTTCAAGACGATTGATGCCCATGGATAGACCAATGTTAGTATCGTTTTGACGCTCAAAATCATTCTTTCTGTAAAAGTGGCACAACGTCGATTTTGGGGAGCTTTGATAAACTGGGTATATCTCAGGATTGACAAATCCAAATCAGATAAAATAAACGGCATCTGAAAGCTGAGTGTTTTCCCCTTCCGTGTGTATAAACATATTACACCAAACCTTAGGACTTCATGGTCAACAAGTTGCGCAAACATGTGCACCTTTTTTTAGGGACACCCTGTATCTAACCACAGGTGTTTCTTATATCTTAATCGATAGTGTAACAAATACACGGCAGTGTGTGACAGTGTGTGACACGTTTTATATAGCATTTGTAGCAGTTAATGCGCATTGCGCATCACTATTAGTGCCCGAATGAGGTGGCACTTATAATTTGTTTAGAGTGCTCTGTCATGTCTGTGAGGTATTCTTACATTCCCCTCGGTACGAAAAATAAGTGTACGATGTTCCGAATTGGTTTTTTAAGGTACATTCCATCGATTTGTAAATGTCCAACCAGGTCAGGACACTAGGTCTACACCGTCTACACACACCAGGCTAATTAAACATAATACATGTATATACTATTGTATAATTATATATATGACTTGCAATTGAGGTGTTTTGAATTAGCTGCCATAGTTTTCAGAAAGGAGATGCACCTGTTTCATGAATCATGATTGGTAACACGGTTCGTGCAATGAAAATTAGACGCCATGCACCAATTCAATTGAATGTACACTGTTAGAAATTGACGTTAATTTACAGGGAAAATATACGGTTTTTACCGTTTTAAAACAGTATTTACACAAAAAAATGGTAAAAACCAGTAATTTTACGATTCCCTCTATATTAACTTTATTTTTACGTTATTTGTAAAATATTCCGATTTTTTACAGCAAATGTAAAAATTGACGTTAATTAACAGGAAAAATACGTTTTTTTACCTTTTTAAAACAATATTTACACAAAGAAATGGTAAAAACCCGTAATTTTACGATTCCCTCTACATAAACGTTATTTTAACGTTATTTGTAAAGTAATCCGTTTTTTCACAGCAAACGTAAAAATTGATGTTAATTAACAGGAAAAATAAACGTTTTTTACCGTTTTAAAACAATATTTACACCGAAGAAATGGTAAAACCCCGTAATTTTACGATTTCCTCTACATTACCGATATTTCAACGTTATTTGTAAAATATTCCGTTTTTTTACAGCAAACGTAGAAATTGATGTTAATTTACAGGAAAAAACATACGGTTTTACCGTTTTAAAACAATTTTTAAACAACAAAATGGTAAAAACCCGTAATTTTACGATTCCCTTTACATTAACGTTATTTTACCGTTATTTGTAAAATATTCTGGCTTTTTACAGCAAACGTAAAAATTGACGTTAATTTACAGGATAAATATACTGTTTTTACCGTTTTAAAACAACATTTACACACACAAAACGGTAAGACCCCGTAATTTTACGATTCCCTCTACATTAACGTTATTTCAACGTTATTTCTAAAATATTCCGGTTTTTTACAGCGAACTTAAAAATTGACGTTAATTTACAGGAATAATATACGTTTTTTACCGTTTTAAAACAATATTTACACAAAAAATTGTAAAACCCCGTAATGTAACGACTCCCTGTATATTAACGGTTTTTTATGAATAAATAGTTTATATAACACAAAACACTTCGACATTATCAACTACTTCGTTGGCTCAGTCGGTAAAGCGTCCGACTTACAATACAGAGGTCCCGGGTTCAATTCCCCGTCCAGTCAAGTTAAGGTAAGTTCATCTAAAAATCTTTAATAAATTGCGAAAGCAGAATAAACATATGACACATACAATTGACACATAAAATTAACAAATGACACATAAAATTGCTTAAAATATCCGGAATTAAACACAAGCCCCGTTAATTAACAGGTCATGTATATTCACAACACATTCGTAAAATAACGTCAAAACTAAATAAATTAACGGGAAATTATATTTTACGGTTTGTTGTATTTTATCGGTATAAAACTGGCAGCTATTTAACGGTATTATACCGTTAAAAAACGGGTTTTTCTAATTAACGGGAAATTATATTTAACGGCCCACTGTATTTTATCGGTATTATACTGGCAGCTGGGACGCCGGTATTATACCGTTTAAAAACGGGTTTTATTTTCGAATTAACGGGAAATTATATTTTACGGCCCGCTGTATTTTAACGGTATTATACTGGCAGCTGGGACGCCGGTATTATACCGTTAAAAAACGGGGTTTTTTCTAACAGTGTAGAATAGGTCGGGTGCGATTCCCCCTTGTAGTCCGTTCCACTTGGCTACATGGATAACTCGATAATCAATTTTAAGATTGTAACTATGTATCATGTATGACACTATTAAAGGTGTCTGTATTGCTTATTCCATTAATTGGTATAACTAGTTGTAAATAAAATGATGTAAAAGTGTAGTTATAACTTTTTACTAGATTTTACTAGGCCTAGAGTTCATGAAAGTCTATCATAAATATGAATTTCAACACTATCCAAGAAAACTGCTGTAATAATCTTACGCAGTATTTACCCTTGTGACCTAAACTTGGTGTGGAGTGCAGCTTAGGAAGGCGCTAAAAATAGCCGGAGAAACTGGAACTACAGGGTGAGTCAAAAAGAAGTTGTACGGATTTGAATTTTTTTTCTGAGAAAGAAAAAGAAAATTGACCTAAAAGTTAAGCGATATTGTGACATAAATATTCTTCCGATCATCTGAAAAAAATAATGACTGAAATCGATCATTCCTATCCAGAGTTATAGCTATTTTACTAAGAGAACCCATTTTTTTAGCTGTCCACCGATACGTAAAACAGAATAAAGTAAAAGATATGTTTACAACTCATCATTATCATATCAGAAAGTAGGCCTAATTGTTTTATTCCTCATAATGCAAAATCATAGAATCCGTCAAAAAAGACAAGGTCAAAGTCTTATTGTAGTCACTGATTATTTATTTTAGGCACACCATTCCCACCTGTGTTTGAAACTCCCGGGCTTTTATCTTATTTGAATATGAATGACCGTGTGTACATTTTGCTGCCCACTTAGAGTGGGTAGATAGCAAGAGAATTAAGCATTCCGTGGACAGCCAAAAAATGGGTCTTTTATAAAAGGTAGATGACCCGATTTTTAACTTGATGTTTTCTATTTTACATGAAAGGTCATCATTAAAATTGTTGCATTCCAAAGTTTGAGTTGCATAACTCTAATGGTTCTATTTTTAGAATCGCAAGGTCAAAAGACATGTGCCCATTGAGTAGTACACAGACTGATTGGTGGTTAACCACCTTTGGCAGTAATTCACCACATTTTAGCCTATAATTTCCAAATGAAACATTTCTGGCCCCTAATATTTTACAGACATAATGAGAAAAATATGGGGATTCTTCTGATACCAAAATATCTTGATGTGAAAAAAAAATCATAGCCCCAAAAAAGTGATCGGGTCATATACCTTTAAAACAGGCATAGCTCCTGATATAATTGATCGATTTCAATGATTTCTTTTGTCATATGAGCGGAATAAGTTGCTCTTTAAATACGTGTCTCATTGGTTTGTTAAATTTGTTTGGTCTATTTTTAAACAAATATAAATTCCCGTACAACTTCTTTTTGACTCACCTTGTATCGTTTTTGTAAGCGCTCCTCTCCCAATATCATAAATGCATGTCTGCTTATATTCGTGATTCCGAACGCGAGAGACCCTGGCGTTTCTTCAACATCGTGCCTAGATATCCAAGTCCAGTGATATTGAGTTGAAACAAGCCTTTAATACCGGAGAGAACGAGGCTAGACGAGTGAAATAACGGTTCCACACATGCACGGATAATGCTGGTGACTGCGGTTGTGACGACACGCGCAAACATGAAGAGGACCTTGAGGGCGGGCTGTGCACACCATGTGATTACGAAAGAAACAACACCGAAGACTAATCCCCACAAGATGGCCAGTATCGTACCGAAGATGGCGCTGTAGAAAGTGTAAAAAAGTGCAAATACCGCATTTCAACCATCCATTATGCAGAGCACGTGACACTTCAGATCCGTCTGAAGTAGCATGCTCATCCGGCTATCGTATCGATGGTTTGGGAAAGTGGAGAAATGAACCGGAAATGAAAGCATTGAAATGGGTTGTATCAGAAACTACATCATACAGTTTGAACAAAGAACATTTGTTCCCGTGTGTTTAGCCAATCAGAGGCCTTGCATGGTAACCATGGCAACCAGATCAAAAGAACACGCATTTTCTGAAACGTCTAGACCTAAGCTTTAATTTGATATATATAACACTAACCGGTAGGTCATCGGTAACGTATATAACATTAAGGTTCATATGGGTGTATTTCTATCACATTGCGCTGCGCACTTTTAACAATTATCCAAAGTGCGCAGATAATCAATATGCGTCCTTTCTAGAATAGTAAAAGTGCGCTGCGCATTTTGTCGAATTATTGAAAGTGCACATATATTTTATAGCTATAATAAGTCGGTCGGGTCCCGATGAGATACGATTCAAGTGAGACTTATGATCCATATTTTTTTTTGATTTATATTAAAAACACTGTAGCTATATATTGTCTAAAACACGGGCGCAAGGTGAGGTCACTGGGTCAAAACATAGATCATACATGATGATTTAAATCACTTGGTGATTGCGATATCCTAGCGGATTCTATGGATTCAGAGAGGAACTTAAACGGGTTTTCATCGGTTTGCTCATTAACATTTTAATTATATCAACAAAACAACAAGTGAGGAGACCTTCCAGGATTCGAACCTGGAACCTCTGTACCATGAGTCAATGCACTAGCTAACTGCTCCAACAAGTAAATACATGTAGATAATCTTTGATGATTTTAAACCCAAATGTCTACGGATATTGTGCAGCTTTTTCGATTTAACCCGGATTTTAGATTGCTCTTCCATAGATTTTTAATGATTAAGTTAAGGCCCCTATAGAATGAAAATAGAGACATTCAATGTTATTCAGTTAAATAGATTTAGCTGTGTACCAATGCGAACACGATAATGTCACAATTTGGTGCAGTGGCAATTATGAACACAGTCAGAACAGCATCTTCATCTTCTGCAATGGTCTGATCCGTATCACTCTCTCCATCACCCAGTACCTCCCCTGTATTCTCCTCGTCTTCTTCTTCTTCTGCTTCCTCTTCCTCATCAGTATCACTCTCTCCATCGTTTAGCACCTCCCCCATAATCTCCTCTTCTGCTTTGATGGCAAGCTCTCCATCCAACTGATGCGGCGAACTTTGTCAACCTTTTTACCTCTGAGTGATCAGGTGATGGCGGTTAAGGTATTTGTGTAGTTACCCAAATCAGTATAAAATGATCAGCATAAAACCTGAACCAAAACTTTAGAAAGGGTTCAAATATAAAACGGTAGTACCAATATGTTAAAGACTTGAACGCAAACAGAGAAGATGATTATGTTATTACATGATACTTCAAAATATAGTAAGATATATTTATAATCGATATCAAGATGATGTGGGTAGTAGGTACATGTACCCGCTTTGAAGTCAGCCAATACAGAACCACAGAACTGTAATAAAACCAAAACACAATTTCCTAGATAGTTTTATAACGTGTGACAAAGAGTTCATATTTATTTTATCTGGTGTTCATTGATAATAAAAATATCACAGACTGATCAAACCAATTGTATACTTTATCTATTTTCAATGTCTGCCTACACATAAAAGAAAGGTGGATTTAAGTTTTGTTTAAATCTATTGACTTGGCCAAACTTTTGGACCCCCCCCCCCCACCCTCTTGAGTACCCAAAACTTGTTGGTCCCCCTTTTTTTCAACTTGAAACTTTTTAGACCCCCCACACCCATTTTGGCCACCCGCCCCCCCCCCCCCCCACCCCCCCACCAAAGTATTTCTGAACACAGTTAACTTTTGTATCTGTGTTTGTGTCTGGATAGCTCTAAATTAATTAAACCAGGCCCGTAAGACATATGCAAAGGCGGTTTGAGGGGTTCAATCAAACCCCCTAAATTGTTCAAAAAAGAGAAAAAGAGAAAGTAAAAAAGTATTGATATCGAAGCTATTTTTCATTGTAACTGTCATGACTGTGCGAATTTGCCTTTTTGCATTAAATATTTTGATTCCCAGAATCGTAATTCTATCGTAAAATAGTGCACCAAAGGCCTTTCAATTGTGCTCTATTTTCGGGTTTTTCACTGACGGGGGCACATCCCTTCACCCCCACCCCCCCCCCCCACCCCCCCCCCCCCCCCACCCCCCCCCCCACCCCCCCCCCCCACCCCCCCCCTCCTGCAATGCCACCCTGCGTGGTGCGATGGTTAAATATGAAAAAGGGAGCATAGTATGGGGGGAAAGACAATTATTGATATTTAAGCTATTTTATTCGTTATTAAGCTTACTGTCTTCCACATCCACTCTCACTTATTAAACCTATGTCCCAAACTTGACAAGTCTAGAGATTACAGACACCTTTTTAGATCTAAAGGTTTGCCTAGGCTGAAATATATGTATTGCATTTAACAATGGGCCCCTATCTTGCCTATCGTCATCAACATACCATATTCCAACACCACTCCATACAATTTTGTTTATATCTCTAATGTTCCCTTTTCGTAAAATGGAATATCCCTATCATTGCCGCTTCGGTTCGTTATCCCCGAATCTGCCCGTATGTGTATTTAAGAAATTAATCTACGACTTTCATGGGTAAACCTCCAATGAATTTACAACGCGCGTTACGCGCGTCGTTGTTTTCCGATCGCTTGGTAATCACTTGCTTTCCGATCGCTTGGTAATATGCCACGTGTCACGTGACGAATCGTATGGCTAATTAATAATATTTGAATTGTTACTTTGTTTGTATTATAAATTATAGTGATAATTATTCCCGGATAGAGTACAGTATCTGTGTCTGTAATAAGTATTAAAAATGTATTGCATTTTTACTTAAATGGAAATAATATTGATATGTTTCCAAAAATGTGATAAATCTACCTATGAATCGAATGTTCTTCTTTTTCGTCCATTTGGTAAATATTTCTTTTTTTTAATGTTTATCAGGAATGCACACAATCACCGCCTATAGCTTCGCTTGAACCCGACGTTGTGGCATTAGGTAAATTTCTGAAACGGGGATTTCCCTTTAGTTTACGCAATTGTTAATATGCGGGGCTTTTTGTTTGCAAATCATCGGGGCATCACATGATTTACCATTTCGTTTACGGTACCTGGGAAACCTGAGACGAATATACCTATATTCGTCTCAGTGGGAAACTACCAGTGATATTGTTTACGTGGCAATGTTCATATATGCATATCCTACGGCTTATCGTTGATACAATTTAGGCATTATTTTCGCTAGAGACGGGCCGAAGAAGATTGGACTTAGTTATCTCATCCAGATTTAAGGTAAGTAATAATCATTTATCTCGGTAATGGTTTAAGGTGAACTTCGTAAGTTTTATTCAATTATTTCCTCATTGTACATATATGTTGTGTTGATCTTCTGTCATTATTATCTTTAGAGCTAACATTTGTACATGAAAAGTGTAAGTTGAAAGTGAATTACATATAGAGTGTAAATACCATCACATCGTCATTCGTCTTCACATCGTTTGTCTCTCTGTTAAAATAAATTCACTTTTTTCGGGCTTTCATTCATATCCATTTTATGCAACAATCAATTGTTTATTGTTTATTGTTAGGGTTGTTATTTTCATCGGTATTGTTAGTTTGAGTTTGATATTAATTTTTGGTGTTACTATTGTACACTTGGCAAAAAGTCATGAAGTCAAAATCATTAATCCTATTTATCTAAATGGGTTATTGTTATTGCTATTGCTATTGTTATTACTATCGATCTTGTTATTGTTAGTGTTATTGCTATTGTTATTACTATCGATCTTGTTATTGTTATTGTTATTGCTATTGCTATTGTTATTACTATCGATCTTGTTATTGTTATTGTTATTGTTACTGTTACCGATACTGTTACTGCTACCAATACTGTTACTGTTACTGATTTTTTACCGTTACTGTTACTGTTATTTAAGTCAAAATCATTAATTCTCTTCATATTTTTTATATTTTTGTTAACCCATCTACCTGAAATGGTATGTGTACTAAAATGCATTAAGTATAATGCTTGCAATAGAACAGAGAATGTGTTACTCCGTTTTAAAATTTCTGAAATAGTGATATGGCATGACATTATTGAAAATAACCTGTTCTCACTTTCATCAGCGTATTTCAGTTGATAAAACGTCCAAACCTCAAAAACTGCCACTTAAGAAATATGATATAAATTACTCAAGCAGAACAATTCCCTCACACCATTTATATATTACTTCATAAAACTTCACTAGTTGATATCTATAAATTTTGTAGTGTAGTGTACCGAACATGGTCGATGAAAAGAGTCCACAATTTCTGTCAGAACCGTCCGATTTTTAAAATTCTTTTTAAAATAAATATTTATGAAAGCTAAATAGAATTATGTAGATATTAGAATCAGAGGCACTTAGACCAATATCAATGGTATACATAGCTAGATAAATGCACCTTTCCCAGTATAAATCATTTCAGGACACCCTGTACATATGCGTGGTTGCAAATGCACTGGCAAACCATTTTGATTAATGTAATTGGAAAATACTGCAATCGTTATATTTCCAGGCTTTATTCTGCTTGTTTTGACTTTGGCATCATGTTTTACGGAGCTCGTGTTGTACGCGGACCAAATTGGAAATGGGGAGATCAAGATGGCGGCGAAGGTCACGTGGGCACGGTCATTGTGCCAACTGACATTAATGAAAGTAAGTTAATCATAAAAGATTGTGTTTGTTTTTTCTCTTTGCTACCACGTTCTTAAACAGTACAGGGCGTGTCAGAAAGTGTCCCATGATGTTTGGCCATGTAAAAATATAATAATGGGATGACATTTTAATAATAATTTTCAGCAATGTGTCATAAGAGGTTTGTTCTATCCAGTTTGGAGCTTTAGTTATCACCATATGGCAAATTAAGGTACTTAGTTGTGGATCAAAATGATGCAAGAAAAGGCGTCATCACATTGCTTAAGGTGATACATGTAAAGAGATTAACAAAAGAAAGTCATACACTTTGTTTACATGTCCTATAGAGTGACTTCCAATCATGTTTTGACCAAACAGGCTAGATGGACATTTGGATGAATCTTTGTGTGGCACAATCTGGTACAAAATTTGACATTAAACAACAAAGATAAACCACTGATTAGCACCATTTAATGCAAATCAGTGCAATTACCAAATTTGCATTTTCAACACAGAGGACATAGTGTATGACTTTCTTTTGTTCAGCTCTGTATGCGCTCTAATTGTACTTATAGTAACAGTAGACCATTCAAAGGCAATAAATGTGCTTTAAAAAATGTATCACGGCATTTTTTTTTATTACAGCTCTATATTTAGCCTAGATGTATCTAGGCTAAATTAAGTGCTTAGATAGCAAGGTTTCCAATGAAGGGGTTGACAAAAATAGAAGGCCATTTTCAGCATAAAAATGCCGTTTTTGGGCAAACATATAATTTTTGTGTTTTTTGGTGCAATTCATATCTTTGAACAATATACTATCCACCAGTAATAAGTTTGACCTGATGTAATGTTTATTTAAGGAATAATCCGTATGTATAGCTGCTCAAATAATATAAAGAAAATAAATTGCTAATTGCTTAATCTGTCATGCGATGTTTGAATAAATCAGGAAATAGTTTGATATGGTCTCTGACCTTTAACGATAGTTTTATGATGACAAACAAGGTGAAATTTAACATTTACACTTAATGCATGTAAGTTTCAGTCAAATACAAAGTAATGGCAAATCTAATCAGGCATATCAAATTCAGCTTTGACCACTTTTCAGGTGTCAGAGAACTCTATTAGAGTCGTCATTCAGTGTTTAATTGAACTACTAATTGTTGATAATTAGGTCAATTTGAGCAGAAAACCATTTTCATCCATATTTATTCCACGACAAACCACAGAACATTTGAATATTATATTATTTTAAACATACATTGATGTATCCTATAAATAGCAGTTTTTGTCAATTGAAAATCCAATTCAGAAGTGGGATTCGCATTCTTGTGACTGTATGATTTGAGCATACATGTACAATGGGTGAAATTTAATGGGATCAAGTGTATTTGATAGAGGACTATTATAGGGCTTTACACCAACGGTGTTTTTTGGGGGGATGCATTTTTTATTATTTCAAATGATTACACTCGTTTTTTGACACGCCCTGCATAGCTACATTTATACAAAATTGAATGGCTTTGAGGGTCATACAAGAATATATGGCACGAGCTATAACAATATTGCACGAGTCGTGACGAGTGCAATATTATTTGTTAAAGCTGTTACTTTCATGGTTAAAGTGAGTGCAATATATTCTTAAAATAAGACATTCAATATTATTATTATTATTATTTATATAACAGACTGTTTAAAGATGAAAACTAACAATATTAAATAAATATTTAAACAATTTAATATACATATAAACAATCAGCAATGGCCAAATATATCATGATATCCCACAATGCAATGCAGTGGTAATTATAATATTGATAGCCATTGCCATGTTATGCTATGCTTTGGGAATGGATGAATTTTTTGTGATGGTATTAATGAGGTCAAATGTGTAGTAGATATCAGGTCGTCCGTGAAAAGACCTATGGGTTCATCCTCCTGGTAGCTCCCACTCTGTGACTGTATCTGTATCTGTGTCATGTAAAATGCAACGAGACGAGGGCTATAATATAATATGAGAACCACTGTATGAAAATGACGTCAAAGGTTATACATCTGACAATGAGGTGGTGAAATGTAAATAATTGCATAAAATGGATACGAAGGTGAAGGAACATTAAAAATAGCTATGATTCAATTGCGTGTTGGTAAAATAATTCTCTTAGAAATACTGATACTATTTATAGGAATTACGGAAAATGTGACTCATTATCATTTGCGTGTGCTGGCTATGCAGCAGACATTCCCAGGGTTAAGTACACTTAAAGCTAGGTATAAGTATTTCATCTGGTGGTGCAATGGTTCTCTATAAATCGAAATAATATAGGAATAAACATGTCCACGTTTATTTTAGTGAGTTGACATTG
The DNA here is from genome assembly GCA_035610835.1 of Ophiura sarsii. NCBI lineage: Eukaryota > Metazoa > Echinodermata > Ophiuroidea > Amphilepidida > Ophiuridae > Ophiura > Ophiura sarsii. The sequence goes on along the minus strand of CM069444.1, from coordinate 7,703,791 downwards.
GGTTACACGCACTTTGCTTACGCAGTCAGCATTCATACGCATCAGGTAAATAACTTTGTATAAAGCTCACAAACACTGAAATCAATCAACTGTATGCACATGACATATGAATAAACTTGTAAATATATTAATAAATGAAAATAAAGTACAGGTGTCCCGAAAGTCGCGCCACCTCGAAAATGTCGCCATTTCTCAAACTATGTAAAATGCATATAGCGACAGGCTGTACAGGATCTAGATACCAAGACCCCCCCCCCCCCCCCCCCCCCCCCCCATTATGCATCCTGAGATCATACGGAACAACAAAAAAGGTCAATAGTTGTATTTCCACCCGATGTTTAGTTTTCGAGGTAGGCCTATAGGACGAAATAGGTCAAAGGTCAATATCAACATTCTTTGAACATGGGTCAAATTCTCAAAATGCTCCGATTTTAATGAAAATAATCTCAAATAGTTCAGATGGATACAACAAGCCATACAAAGAATAGTTTGCCATATCTATTAGTTAAGCATATATCAGTGTCATTTGGTAAAAGGTCAGGAAGTGTTGAAGAACAGGCTTTCATGAACAGTAAAAGCCATCAAGTGAACAAAATCAGGTCACATAACTTTAACTCTGATAATATATATGGGTGCATACCTACCAAATGTGATCAATAACCTTCATAATGAAATTCAATCAATTTTGACATGTTTAAAACATCTTGTGACATTTTAGAATGTTGTCTGCAGACGCCTACCGCGTTGAAAGTGATAAGATAGGGTCTATCATGTGTCGTGTTAAGTTCATACGTGCTGCTAGTAAACAGGTAAAATATAAATGCACTGTTGACTTGTTTACAAACTTAATTTTATAAAAATGCAATTGTATTGTCTTTATTTTGTTTGTTTTTAATTTAATGAATATTGCTCAAATAACAATTGGCTTGTAACATTATAAAGTTGTCCATCCTTTCTTTTACTAACGGGACGATCTATTACGTAAAACATATAATATGTATCTGGTCGAATTATCTTTTCCTATTTGAACTTTAAAATAGAACTTTTAAGTGGAGCATAATGCTAAAGGAAACAACGTAAAGCCCGACTTAATATTTCAATGTTGAAGTTGTTGTGTATTGATTCATGACCAGTGTCAACACGAAATATTGTTCTTTCACAATATAACCTTTGCTTTGGATTTTTACACAGGCAATAACAATGAACGATGAACAAGGGATTTTCCCTACGGTGTTCAGTGTTGGTCCCTTCAATTGTATCTTAATTTTCAATAAAACACAATGTTGAATTACTTCCTTTTGATATTACAATTGAGGACCCTAGATCTAAAAGAGGGTTAAGTCACAATCTTGTGAAATTGTAGTTAGTATCAGTTTTCTGCTACAAGGAGGATCTCTGCACCCTCTGTTCAAATGTGAAAGTTAAGCCATGCGTTAAAGCTGTGTAAGAATCCATGGGAGGTAAAACCCGAGTGGGTCAAGTCCACACATGGACACAATGAAACCCAGTTTTTGCCATTTTTCTCAATGTGACTTAACCCTCTTTTAGCACTAGGGTCCTCAATGTGAATATGGCCTGATTCTTATTTACCTGTGTCCTCTGTTAAATTTTTTCTCCGACTTTGACCATTTTTTTAAAATATCTTGTTTGACTTACTTTCATGGTCCTAAAACATATTCAGGATGTTACCAAAAATAAAGGGGTTATTCAAGATGGCGTCCAAAACGGCCGCCCAAACTGGTCAAATCTCATAAAATGACATATAGCAATCAAGTTGAATGGTGAAAGAATAGTTTTGATAGTGGGATGTATGTATTAGACCACTAGACATTTGTATCCAGAACTGTAGCTTTGCTAACACCTAAATCCAAGATGGCCGCCAAAATGGTAACATTCCATAAATTGGCATATATAAACCAACATGTATGACCAGAGTATAGTTTTAATAATGGGATGTATGTGTTAGACCACTAGAAACACATATCTCATATTTTTGCTTCGTTAACATACTTTAAAACCTAAATGGCCGCCAAATGATTAACCAAAAATGGTAAAAAGTGGTAAAAAATCCATAAATAGCACAATATCAACCGAAATGTACGATGGAAATATAATTTTAACGATGGGATGTATGTGGTAGACCACTAGTAACTCAGATCCAGTATTTTTGCTTTGTTAACATAGTTAAAAATCCGAAATGGCCCCCCAAAATGGGTCCAAACATGTATGATCAGAAAATAGTTTTAACAATGGAATGTATGTGTTAGACAACTAGAAATGCATATCTCATATTTTTGCTTCGTTAACATACTTCAAAACCAAAATGGCCGCCAAATTAATGGCCAAAGATGGTAAAAAGTGGTCAAAATTCCATAAAATGGGATAATATCAACCTAAATGTATGATGAAAATATAGTGTTCATGATGGGATGTATGTATTTGACCGTAAGTAGCTCATATCCATCCAGGACCATGAAAGTAAGTCAAAACAGTTGGTTTGAGGGAGTCCTGGGGTTGGGGTGGGTGCACGTAAACCCCCTGTATTTACCCGATTAAATTAGGTAGATTATTTAAATGTATGCTATATAAATTCAAAGGATTCATATTCCAAATCGTGTAATTTTTTGCTAATTCGTTTCAGCCGATACAGTGTGGGTACACTGGGATTCCGGTCGTTCAGCAAACTATAATGGTGGGCTCGGCGGTAAAGGCTGCGACCTGAGGATAGTCGACAATGCCGCCATGGGTAGGTATTAAACCCATAGGTCCACTCTTACCAGCCCAGATCCTTTGGGAATATCTCAAGGTTGAGTTTTCTCCATCTTAATTCTATTTCACCCAGGGTGAACTGACCAGAGTGGACCTTTAAATGCTTCTTTATAATATTTTATTCAGTATTTCACTGTTTAAAAAGAGTGTATATAAATATAATCTTTTAGTGGTTTTGAATCCTTAAAAGGTGTTTTTTTAAATACAAATATTGTAATGTGTTGATGTGATTTTCATAGATATGCAACCAGCGATCAACAATCCGGGCAAATTTACAGATCTCGAAAGCTTACCAAATCTGGTAAGAACTTTCGGGCTGATAAAATAAATATAACTAGAGTTTGATAAGTTCCAAATTGGCGAAGCCTCATTACAGCAGCGAATAAATACAGAAAGACTCGGGCGCACCGTATCCCACAATCGCACTGTGCATCAAATGCGTGACGCGTGCGTATGGCCAAAACCAAGTGCGCATGGCCCATAGAGCCTGCTCATCATAGATTATAACTACTTAGAGACTGCTCATTTCGCATACCAATACACACAATTCGTTGAAGCCAAAAATAGAACCGTCACCATGGCGATATTGTCAGATTATCGGGGGCGTAACATGGCGCTGTGAATTTCCAGCGCAGCTTGTGCGGCGGGCGTACATCAATACTACCAATCAATGATGTCGGAAATGGAAGCGCGGCACGCGGAGAGGCTGCAATAAAGTGACGCACTACTGACACGCGAGTAGGTACGCTGGGGCTTTTTTTGGAATCGCGTATTTATTGTTGTCATGGTGCGACTGTCCGTTCTTTGGCTTTAATTTTTAAACATTTTAGAAGCTTAAAAATTGAAGCCAAAGAACGGACAGAGCACCGCAGCGTACCTACTCGCGCGTCAGTCACTTTATGGCATCAGCCTCCACGTACCGCGCTCCCATTTCCGGCATCATTGATTGGTGGTATTGATTTACGTCCGTCGCACAAGCTACGCTTGAAATTCACGGCGCCATAGTACGCCCCCGACAATCAGACAATATCGCCTTGACCACTTATTTTTAGCTTCAGCGAATTGCGTGTATTTGTATGCGGAATGAGTAGTCTAAGTAGTTGGTCTATGGTGAGCAGGCTCTGGTGTGGCCAATTACGCGCGTACGCTTATTTTTCCGCGCAGAGAGATAAAAACCGAATATTTCTCGTCAATTTGGAACTGATTAAACTATAGCAATATCTGCATATCTGTCACGTAAGCATTAATGAACATCAGAACAGGGAACTTATAAAAGAGGAGCGTTCGCAGAAGAAAGAGGAAATACGAGGAACACAATGTTATCCTGAGAGTCACCATAGTTAATAAATTAATAACAGTGATATATTAGTTACATTATTTGCATACTTACGAAATTGTATTGATATAAATGATGTTGTTTAAAGGTCATGTATGTTATTGACAAGATTGACGGTGATTAGAATGGTTCATTCCGAAACCACTGCACCTTATCTTGGGTCATTTGGTGTATTGACTTTTCGCCCGTTGGTTTTATTGACATAACAATATACAAAGGAAGTGGGCGGAGTAGTGTTTCTGATATGTGTCACTTTTTGCGATCCCAAAAAGGGAGAATCAATTACTTCACTTAAGGTAGCCTGGTTACGACATGGCATGATGGCCGGAAGGAGTATGGAAATACGCAGACTTGAATTATGTCAGCGGCGGCGAATAGAGCGGGGGGGGGGGGGGGGGGGGGAATTAATCAGAACTTGAATTACGGGAGGAGATAGGGGTGGTGTGGGGGGAGGGGTGGTGTGGAAGTAAACAGAACTTAAATTACAGGCGGGGTGGAAGTAAGCATATCTTTAATTACCAGGATGGGTGGAATTCAAAATTCAAAATTCAAAAACTTGAATTCAAAATCTTTTTTTTCTTCTCATTGGCTTGTAATTCTTTTAAAATTGTATTTTTGATATTTAAAAAAAAGCGAAAATGAAAGCCTTATATTTCTGCCATTTCGATAAAAAAAACATGTTAAACTTTAAATCGTTTAAAACAATTATTGGTGCCTAGGGCACGTGTCCGAGAAGTGACAATGTCGCAGGATCTTGCATTAAAATACAGTGGTGTGGAGAAAATGAGCTTTTATACACAGCTCTATGGAGAACATTTTACATAATCGTCCATATCTCGAAAAGAAAATCATTAATTACACATTTTCTTTTTTCAAAGTAACTTTTTTGGGCAGCCTATATGCAAATCTTTTCTTTAAAAAAAAAAAAAAAAAAGTTTTTTATATAATTTTAATCCTCCAATTAGTCCTACTTTACTCAAATTGAATTTATTTATATTTCATGTCACATCACACCTATCTCGATCCTAAAAACCGGAACACACGTCATCACCCCGCCTACCCCACCTCATGTACGTCACTTCCTAACACTTTCCACGCGGCAGGCGTCTGCAGACGACATTCAGAAATTTCACAAAATTTTTAAAAAACAAAATATTGTATTGACTTTCAATACCCTATTTAGAATCACTATGAGAAACGCATTGAAAGAATTTTAGTTGAAAGAAGTACAAACATACCTAGTCTTGGTTATGTTATCCTTGAGGTATACTTTTAAAATTGGGAAAGGTTTCTAAAAAATCTGTTTTGTTTAATGTCATAACTAATTGCCGCGTGGAAAGTGTTAACTTCAACCCATTTTGGGTGGTTTTCTCAGTTTTTTAAACTCACTAGTAAAAAATATTGCCTGTCTGTATCTACATCATTCCGAAACCACTGCACCTTATCTTGGGTCATTTGGTGTATTGACTTTTCGCCCGTTGGTTTTATTGACATAACAATATACAAAGGAAGTGGGCGGAGTAGTGTTTCTGATATGTGTCACTTTTTGCGATCCCAAAAAGGGAGAATCAATTACTTCACTTAAGGTAGCCTGGTTACGACGGGATATCAATGATGTTAATCAAAAACAAATTACCAACAGCAAACATCAAAGTTCATTTTCATAATTCCCCCTTTGCTCTTCTGAGTATACAAATACTAAGATGCAAAATCTATAACAATCATAACTGGTATCTCAACTTATGTACAAGGCTCAAGATAACAGGTTTTTAACCGGGAGCTACTTTTTTTCAAAAGTAGCGCCTGGATCATGGGATTTATTGAGAACCGGGAGCTACTTTCAGTCTACCGAGAGCTAACATTTTATTAAATCCAGCGTGGCAGCATTGTCAACTCGAAATTAAATGTCTTGGGCAAGCTTCCCGATCGTCAACAGGCGCTGGTTTGGACAAAATATCAGCGCCCGGTTGTTTATTTTTCAGCATTACCGGGCGCTTTGGCAGAAGAACCGAGGGGTAAAAATCGCCCAGCGCCCGCTTATCTTGAGCCTTGCTTATGTAGGTATCAAGATCAGCCGGAATGCCTTGAAATTCCGGACCTGCATTGACTTGCCCGAAGCCAATAATATTTCACAATAATTTGAGGTGGCGAATGACAATAATTGAAGCACCTCTATAGAGATAGGTATATAATGAAATCAACTGTTTATTCAAATCGAAATATGCTTCATCAATTTTATATCACAGAGCGAAAGAAGATATATAAAAATTAACGTATATTTTAATACCTCACTGACGACAAGTCTCAACTAGGGTTAGAACCATTTTGATATTAAACCAAGCGGGTCATTGTTTCTAACACATTCTAACATCTTTATTGTCTTAAAATTATTATTGGTTGAAGTATACCGTATTTGTTTTCAGGTTTTACATTTGGGTAAAGTTTAATCAGGCATAACGAACGATATGAAACGAGAGGATGGTAATACAATTAAAGATACACCCTTTTGAATGAATTTCAATATTTCCCTAGATTTCCCACAGCACATTGAATGAATCTCAGCCATGAGCAGTCAGCTCCGGAACGAGAGCCCGGTTCGCTTGAGGGCGCTTCAAATTGACTGGTGTGCGTCACCGTGGTAACGTGTACCCGTCAAGTTGTTCAATCATTGCATTTTCGCTTTTCAACCCTAAATATTTGCATACAAATTAACATCTTAACAAATTGAGTTCAGCCTACCAGAATGCCTCGCGGCAGCTAGTCCGATGATTGTATCTCACCTTTGACCCCAATACCTCGCAATACAGGTGAAAATACATATTTTTACAGCGATGAGACTACCATTTTTTCAGCGAGTTTATACCATTTTATTGAATTTTTAGGTTAAGAGTAATAATTTGTACATTAAATAATTATAATCCGTGTAGTATTATATAGTGATGATTTTTTGATATTATCTCATAGATAATACAGGCTGTCATAATGATTAGTACCCATCGATGCCCAAAGTTCAATAAATGTTTTCATCATAAAAATCAATGAGATTAGATCCGTCGTTTTTCCATCATATTTGCTATACTGTACGTGTTCAATAGAATGTTAGATCATGAATATCGGACTTAATTTAATGAAGTTACACTCCATTGTGTAAGACATGGTGATTTCACCTTTTTGGCAAAGTGCAAATAAATGTGTTTTTAAACAGCTTGTTTGAAAAAAAATAATACATTCTCTTAATCTCTTATCTGCTAATAGCTTTGGTTCCTTTCTATTTTTAACTGTTGTTGTATCATATTGTTGTTCAAACCATTAATACTTCTTCATTTTGATTCAATTTGAAGAGTAAAAATGGATCGACACGCATGAGCGACCCCAAGCTTTGTTTCTATAATGAGCTAGTTTTGAGGCTAAACTTGAGGGACATTTAAACAGGTAAAGACGTGGTCATGGGTAATTAGCAGTGGCTTAGACTTTTTGTCATATTGGGGATGCAATTTCCTACAAACTTGCTAAAAATGATATAGTCCCTTAGTGTTTAACCTCACGAAATCCATTCTCCAATGTGAAAATGAAATCTAAGCCACTGGTGATTCACCAAATACCACTTCATTTTAGAAGTCCCTAAACACTTGTCAAATAAAACAATGCATGGGGTCACTCAAGTGTGACAAACTTCTTTTACCCGTTAAATTGAATTAAGGAGAAGAATTGTTAATGATTTGAACACCCATAACTAATAACAGTTACAACAGAAAGACACACAAGATTATATTAAGTAGACAAGAGATTATGAGAACACACAAGTTTCTTTGAAACAAGCTGTAATAGCACACACATTTTTTTAGCACTTTGTCAAAAAGGTGAAATCACCATGTTTTACATAATGGAGTGTATCTTGAGTTTGATAAATCCGATATTCATGATCTAAAATTCTAATGAAAGAGTACGGTATGACAAAGAGGCCTGATGTAAAAACAAAAGACCTAATCCCATCGATTTTGATGATGACAACAATTATTGAACTTTGGGCATCGATGGGTACTAATCATTTTGGGACAGCCTGTAGACTTATTTTATGGTTGAAAATCGGCAAAATGGGATTTATTTTCAATCTGTGACGGGAGGTCGTTCCCTTGGAAACGCAGTACCGTTCCCAAGCCCGCTTTCTATCGAAATATCAAACATATTCGTCACCCAGCTGAAGAAGGTAGCCCGTCACTTTATAATGCATCGCATGTGTAAAAATCGACGGCAGCGCGTCACTAACTACAAAATGTAGCACGCCCTCAAGCCGAACGCGCTCCAGTTCCGAAGCAGACGTGAGTCAAATTTATAATATAATATGTGGCTGGCTATAGCCACGAGATTTGTATTTTATGTGAGTGACAATCTAGGGAAAAGCGAAACTGTTTGTATTATTTGTCCTTTTCAATGTTCATATTTGATATTTATTGCATCAGGCGTCAAGCACGATGGTGTTGTGTGTGACGCCTGCACTAAGCGGAATATTGAAGGAATACGTTGGAAGTGCACAGTTTGCGACGACTATGATCTATGCATCAACTGTTACACAAGTGATAACCACGACACGAACCATCCGTTCTACAGGATCGATGTGCCGGGATCTACAAGGTATTTCAAATTAACAAGGAGTCATTTTAAATACACTTATAATGAACTTAGGGAACAAACCTGATCCTCACCAGGTGTTGGGTTTTTAAGGATGGGGGAGTGGAGACGAATGGAAAGAAACCATGGAGAAATAGAGCGGACAAACGCAAAACCGTGCATCCGCCACTGTCGTGGCCTGAACCCGGTCAACTGAGTAAGGTTATCAGAGACAACTACAAGACCATTTATGTCGCGCTCTTCAAAACTATGTTTTTCGTCACCATGATTGCACAATGCGGTGGAAATCAGCGTAGCGCTCCTGGGTAGCGCTGCCTCGGTATCGGATGGTATTTAGTTGGCTTAGATGTTAGACATGTTAGAGTTAGTATATAATTCGTATACATATACAGTAGTTCATTAGAAAAGATACGTAAAATTCAAGAACATCAGAATCAAGCCTGTGTTAAGAAACAGCGTAGGCCTATACAGCGTGTATCAAAAAGAACGCAACACTTTTTGTCGAGAGCTGTACGGTTACAGTAAAAGATAAATTACTCCAAAACTTATGTATTCTGTTAGGTCTACTTATTAGCTATCACATAGTCAAATAACAACGATATCGATTATTTATTCGCTGAGATATTTAAGGTATAAGTAGAGAAGTGCAAAACATGTTTTACATCGTTCGTTCTAAAAACTTGGATTTTCCTGTCCGATTAGTGTTATGGGTTAACAGTTTAATAACAATGTAACCTTAATGTCTGGAATGGTTTATCTTAATTTCCTTTGTTTGAGTAAAGGTGATACATAAAATCATTGAATCGTGTAATCTGATAATCATTCGACCATTTGAATACGTCAATCACCCCTTTTTAAGTTCTGAACCATCGATTGCTATGATCGCCACGTAATGTCTATGGTACCTTCTTTCATAAATTAAAGTTCATAATCAATGCATCTTAAAACAAGGACAGCATTTTGAGGGTCGAGCAGCACCATAATGTCCCATTCCCAACAGACTAACAATGACTGATTAATACCAGACAATTACTACCTTCACTGGACTATTCCATTTGTTTATCTTAAATGAACAATGTGCCATACTGTTTTATTTATGACATTAACGAGAGAAAAAGAGAGAGGATTTGCAAACAGACTTTGTAATCTGGATTTTCAAGTTGTGTCATTAACTATCAACTAATTTATTGCCAGATTTAATTAATATTGATATGATCCTGTACTAGCTAGACATTTGATACCTTAAACATGACATTTTCTTCTCAGAATGATGAGTTTGATTCCAATTATTTAAGTACAATGAGTTATTAAAGTGTCTTGCTAATATTCACCTGACAAGAAAATCAGGTATACAGGATAAACGATGTAAAACGTGTTTTCCACTTGTTTACGTGTATCGTTGATATCTCAGCGAATCAATAATCGATATCGTTGTGATTTGACTATGTGATAGCCAATAAGTAGACCTAACAGAATATATAAATGTCAGAGTGATTTATGATTTGCCGTAATCGGGGAGCTCGCGACAAAAAGGGTTGCGATTTTATTGATACACCCTGTATAGCACTAATTGTCATCATATTATTCAGTGACTATTGTTAAGAGTATGGATTTGTTGACTTGAATTGATATTTTCAGATAAATGTGGGGTTTTTGTCTGGCGTCAAAAATATCATATGAGATATCACTCAATTTTCACTGTGTGTATTTTCTTCAAAGCTACGTTAACAGACATATCCACCGTTTTCAATACATCTTTGTTACAGAGTACAAGTCACCCGTCGCCAAGGTGCCACCAAATTCAAAACTAAAGGGATATTTCCCGGAGCCAAAGTCAAACGAGGATTGCACTGGAATTGGGAAAATCAAGACGGTATGTGTATTTTTTTTCTTCTAAACGTTGTCAACGTCTCTTACAATATGATATTGAATTTGGATAATTGAAATGTTTGGTTTCTCTACCATAACGCAAACTGACATATTATCCATGTATATACTCTGCGAACAAAAACACGGAGACGTTAAGCATTTACTGTAAATGTTTAATTATTTTATTAAACATTTTCCAATTGTTCTTAAAGGTGGTGAAGGCAGTATTGGTTCCGTGATACGCATAGAGGGTTGGGCTCCGAATACTTACCGCAGTAAAGTTGTAGTAAAATGGCCTAATGGTTCAACCAATGGATATCGTCTCGGGTTCCAGGGCAAAGTAGACGTAAGGTACACAGAGGAAGGCCAAGGAGGGTTCTACTATCGAGATCACCTGGCTGAATTGGGTAAGTGTCAGTCTGACAAGAAATCCGCTACGTCACTCGTCAGGGAAATAAGCTTCTTCAGGAAATGTTATAATTTCATAATGTTAGTGAGTGATTTTCTGGATAAAGTGAAGAAGCAAAAGCGATATTTCCATAGACCAGTCCGTCAAAACAGATGCAAAGTAAAGCTCACCTTCCTGATTTGGGTAAGTGTGATTCTAAAAAGAAATCCGGAATGTATCAGGGAAATATGCTTCGGGAAATGTTGTAATTTCATAAAGTAAATGAGTTATTTTATGGATAAAGTGCAGATTGAAGCAAAAAAGTGACATTTACCTTGATCAGTCCATCAAAAAAGATTGATCAATAAGTAAAGTAAAACCTACATGATGTTGTAGTCGGAGTAAAACCTACTTGATGTTGTAGTCGGAGTTGTTAAAATGGCTAGGTTTACGCGTTGATCCTGTCATTCATGAAACCTTGGTATACATAGACGATGTTTGTGGCGGACACAACATAAGGCATACAAGCAAAGTTAGGAAATGTGTCACACAAACGCAAAGCGAAATAGCAGCTCATCGTGACACACAACACATGACAGGGATCATGTCTAACAATAGATAACTATTTTGTTGTTGCTTTGGCTGTTTAAAACATTGGCATTCGGAAGTGCCTTTAAATAGTATACCGGTATTACATTCAATTTGAATTTCCACTCGTCTGTCCCACTCAGTAGTTGACTGATGCTAACATATCTCACTACTATTTACATGTAGAATATATTACCCCTTTATTGACAAAAACATGATTGACCCTTTTGGTGGTTTTTTTTCAGATTTGGGTAAAACGCCAAGTTTTCTGACACCTGGAGATCTGGTTAAGGTGAAGGATGTCACTATTGACAAGATGAAGCAGTTACAGGAGCAACGCTGTGGATGGAAAGACGAAATGGCAAAGGTCAGAATTTAGTTCACAGATGTACAAACTAGATCTAAAGCACCACCGTTTTTGTTTTTCAAATATGGGGACAAATTTGGAGGTTCGTCAGTTTTTTTCGGCAAATGAGCGTGAGCATCCGGAAAGCGTCGCTCTTTCCGTACGCAAACGTCCTGCCTTCGTTCTTTTTCGTGTAGTTCCGAAATATACCGACATACATGTTCCTTTATATCCCCTGTGCTGGTTTCCTGCATCAGTGGGCTTCATAACTCATCCATAGATGCATCACATTGATTTGCTATCATAAAAATCGAAAATATGCATACAATTCGGTCAATGCCAGCTTAGAACGATTGGCTGATTGGCACCAAATACACTCTGTATGTACCTGCACCTATAAACATGATGGGTGAGTTGGCTCAGGGATGCAGGTTGCGGTGCGGGGAACCAGCAAACAGTGGCGCCTAGTAACATTTTGCTTGACCCAGCGTACACAAATTGTCATGAAGTTGACGTAGAGTGGATTTTTCCGGGCATGAAAACAGTGTGTCTTTATCTCACTTTAATCGATCTTCTTAATATTTTGTACCTAAAATTTGGTAAATAGGCCTATATCACTTTTAAAATTCAACGTAGAAGCTGAATGCAAACTCAATTAAAGCTGATTTTTCGAACCGGTATGACTTTCATTTTAATAGACTCGGGGTTGCATTGGAGAAGTGAAATGTGTAGATAAAGATGGCGACATCAAAGTTGAGATGTCCACGTTCCTCGTGTTCTTCAATCCTATGTGTCTGATTCTAGAGAAGAAAGGTGAAGGAGGCAGGACAAGCGGGGCTGTGACTCAAATGACTGGAGGAAGTGAAGGTAAAGACAAGATAAGAATACTCCGAATATGCAGTCATGTTCCCAGCATACTCCGTAGCGCTCGGCCGCTGAGCGCGAGCGTTGACCAACGCTTTCCAATCAGACTGCGTCATTTTGGCGTGGCGGAGATACTGCGCATGTGTGAGAGCGCGCAGTGGAGTATGCTGAGCCTTTAAGAAACAATTAAAAACTAACTATTGCTCACATTATTTAAATCACCTGTCATTCTTTGTCGTTGCATTAGCAACTAAATTGGCACGGTTAACATCTAAACAAAACATTAGCAGTCGAGGTGTTGGAGGACTGCAGTTCAAATCACCGTCCATTGGACATTGCATGCCCAAAAACTCGACATGGACTCGCAGTACGCGTTTGGTATTACGCAACTTTCAAGGTCCATCTCAAGCATTACCCTACTGAACCAGTTCTAAGCATTATTTTAATGCATTCGTCATGATGATTCCAAAACATATGGTAACTAAATTCAATAATGTTGACATTTCTGAAACATTTTTTGACATTTTGGAATGTCGTCTGCAGACGGCATTCCAAAATTGTTTGTAATAATAAAAGTGTTAATAATCACCGATATTTTTCTGATTTAAACTAACTCACGTACTGTATTTGTGGGGTTTTTTCGCTACATATTACTAAAGCTGCTGGAGCTGAGGATCTCAGTCAACTCTTAGGACTGATGTTGTTGAAGGAGCTTGTAGAAGGAGTTGGAGACGTGTCAAATCAGAAAATCCTTGTGGCTGCTGCAGCGAAGGGGGATGCAAGCACAGTGAGAGATCTGGTCACTAAGCATCCAGATTGGGTAAGTTACCAAAATTTGCACTTTGTCATTTGTCAAAAGTTAATCAGGCTTATAGAGTGGCGTTCCACAAGGGTTTGAATAGGTCCTATCACTGACAAACGCCAGTATAGATAATTGTAAAGGCAGCAGCAAGTGTGTAAAGACAGTGAGAGAGTTATTGAATAAAACATCATAGTCGTGCAAGGAAACTGTATTTGTCATTGTTTCCAATAGCAATGAGTCTTAGTGCATGATGCATATGCTATGATGAAGAGATGGGAGGGATGACTGATAAACATTTGGACTACTATACAAGTTTCACAAACTTTGTAAGTCGAACTTAGATACATAAATTGAAAGTGAAAAAGATCACTTTAGTAGTACCCGCCACAAACACATATCTGATGACGATGTCAGTAAACTCTTAGCCGATCGCATCTCTGCTAATACGAAGAAAAAACCAAAATGGGATGTGAAGGCATCCGATTCGTGGGCGGACAAATGAAACAGATAGATCCGAACGCTCCCAATATTTGAGAGTACTTAAGTAAACTGTTGGATCATGCTCCAGAGCAGCAAGAAATTGCACATAGGAATCAAACTTTTAAAGTTAAGAATATTTAGTTACGGGTAAATTACATTTCTTGATGTTGCCTAATATAGGTTCTTAGTTGTGACCTTAAACCCCAAGCTTGGACTTTAATGTTATGTTGTTTGAAAGTATCTCTGGGGCGGGATATATTTGAGCCTAAGAACACTCTGACAGAAAGCTAGCAATTTTTCACCTACATTGTACTACAATTGTTGGCGTGTATGTAAATTATGTACATATGTAAGCCATAGTATGAGTATGTATCAAGCTATGTTTATTTATGTATTGTTCATTATGCCTACCATGGTGAGATTTCTTGGTGTTGCTTAATAAATATATGTTCTTAGTTGTGACCTCAAACCCCAAGCTTAGAGTTGCATTTTCTGTTACTTGAAAGTATCTCTGGGAGCGTGTATGAAAATTATGTACATAATGTAAGCCATAGTATGAGTATGTATCAAGCTATGTTTATTTATTGTTCATTATGCCTACCATGGTGAGATTTCTTGATGTTGCTTAATAAATATATGTTCTTAGTTGTGACCAAACACCAAGCTTAGAGTTGCATTTTCTGTTACTTGAAAGTATCTCTGGGAGCGTGTATGTAAATTATGTACATATGTAAGCCATAGTATGAGTATGTATCAAGCTATGTTTATTTATGTATTGTTCATTATGCCTACCATGGTGAGATTTCTTTATGTTGCTTAATAAATATATGTTCTTAGTTGTGACCTCAAACCCCAAGCTTAGACCCCGTACACACTATAATATCGCTTCATTCAATGAACATTAGTTGATCTTCATTAGTTAATGAAGGGAGCGTACACATTACTACCAAATCGCTTCATAGCTTCATTTAATGAACATTAGTTGATCTTCATTAGTTAATGAAGGGAGCGTACACATTACCAAATCGCTTCATTGAATTAAGATTGACCCCATACACACTATAAAATCGCTTCATTCAATGAACATTGATCTTCATTAGTTAATGACGGAGCGTACACACTACCAAATCGCTTCATTGAATTAACATGTATCATCATCGAAAGAACCTCTTTAGCATCATTGGATGAAGATTAGTTTTGCTTCATTCGATGAAGGTAAGAGCGTACACACTACACATTTCATTAGTTGATCTTTTTTTGGTAGTGTGTACGGGGTCCTAGAGTTGCATTTTCTGTTACTTGAAAGTATCTCTGGGAGCGTGTATGAAAATTATATACATACTGTAAGCCATAGTATGAGTATGTATCAAGCTCTGTTTATGTATTGTTCATTATGCCTACCATGGTGAGATTTCTTGGTGTTGCTCAATAAATATATGTTCTTAGTTGTGACCAAACCCCAAGCTTAGAGTTGCATTTTCTGTTACTTGAAAGTATCTCTGGGAGCGTGTATGAAAATTATGTACATAATGTAAGCCATAGTATGAGTATGTATCAAGCTCTGTTTATGTATTGTTTATTATGCCTACCATGGTGAGATTTCTTGATGTTGCTTAATAAATATTTGTTCTTAGTTGTGACCAAACACCAAGCTTAGAGTTGCATTTGCTGTTACTTGAAAGTATCTCTGGAAGCGTGTATGAAAATTATGTACATAATGTAAGCCATAGTATCATAGTATGAGTATGTATCAAGCTCTGTTTATGTATTGTTCATTATGCCTACCATGGTGAGATTTCTTGATGTTGCTTAATAAATATATGTTCTTAGTTGTGACCAAACCCCAAGCTTAGAGTTGCATTTTCTGTTACTTGAAAGTATCTCTGGGAGCGGGATATACTTGAGCCTAAACACACTCTTGACAGACACTACAGTGCTAGTAATTTATCACCTACTACAATTTTTGTCGTTGCTGCTGAGCTTTAATATAGTGTAATACCACTTCTTAGTTGTGACCTCATATTACAACTTCTAAGCAAGTGCAATCATAATTCACAAAGCGGATTAGTCTTTAATAAGGGATCACGTCAAAACTCGACCGCCAGGCAACCGCCGGTTTCGCCCGGTTCTCACAAAACGTGTCGTCGGTTATAATATACACACAAAATGAGGTCAAATAGTTACACTCTGGTGAACACGACCGGTTGATAGTGCCTCGTCACACGCGTGAGCAATAACGTCTTGAAGTAATGGGCGTTTAAGTCTCAGTTGACAACCAGTACAATACAGCTATTGATTTTCGCTGGGGTTGGCTTTTTCAATCTGTTTATAGCTCATTTAACTTTTTTAAATCAATACCAAAAGTCTATGAATGGTTTTTTTATAGAACGATTATAGAGAGAGCTATTATGACAGCAAAGTAACAGATTGATAGTGTAAATTGGTCCGGTTACAGCATTAAGTCAACCGGCGGTTGTTCAGTGTTGCATGCGCGAATATTCATATACCAGTAAAACATTTGACCTGAAAGAACCGGGCGGAACCGCCCGTAACCGGGGGTCAACGGGCGGTCGAGTTTTGACGTCTTCCCTAAGCACTTCTCCTGGCATTGACACATACATACCGCACTCTTTTTTAAGATGTGATAAGTAATAGAGGTTAATCACCTGTCACATTAAGACCAGACATGTTAAGACCACTTTAGACCATGCCTGTTACAATTAAGACCATCTTGCTTTAGCTACAAGATCGTAAGATGACACTCCTCGCTTCGCTCTTCGTCATCCTACTCACACATATCCCTCTTTCCAATCTCGACAATAATTACTCTTTAATGTTGCAATTCACTAACTATATGTCACAGTCAAAACATCTCAAACCCACAGCACTAACTGACATTTAAACATTTTCAATTAAGAGGTGCTTGGCCAGCTTGGTATATGGCCACTTTAAGGTCATGGTTAATAATTCCAAAGACAATAACTCAATCCACATAATCCATTATGGTTCCTTAATAGCCTACTATCATGGGCGAACACCACTTTTTGGTGTACTATATTTTCGTAAGCGTACACCTATTAATTTGAGATGTTATGTTAATAAATTAGAAATTAATGGTTGTGTGAATGAGTTATTCACTTTGAAACTCATTAAATATGACAGTAAATGGCCATGTATACCAAGCCGCCCTTGTTGTTAATTGAACACCCTGAACTTATTGACTTTGAAACTTATAAACAATAACCTGAGATGACCAGACTCCTGTGTATTAAAGCACAGATGGTGATTAAAGTGACTTTGAAAGTTACAGAAAAACCATGAACTCAGATAGCCTGAGTGAGGTGGGTATGTATTTTTAGGAAGTGTAATATATAGTTGTATGAACAGAATTATAGTCTTTGAAGCTCATTAACATTGTAGTGTATAAAATAGGAACATAAAACAGTAATTGTTAATGATATCGGGAGGTTTTTGTAAAGAGCGTCATTGATTAAAGTTACAAACTACTGATGGTTAACCACCTTTCGCGTTAATTCGATGTTATTTCACTGATATCTTCGTAATCATACTGATTTGGACCGTCAAATTTCAGTATGTTAATCAGAAAAATATGATCTTTCATATGACATGAAAATCTCCATATGTTTGAGAAAAATCTGTGTTATGAAAATGTGATCGGGTCATATACCTTTAATGTTGTTGTTATTGTTACTGCTGATTCTTGTATATAGTAGTTTTTTGTTTGCTATAGGTTTTCCCAGTTAGTTTAACACTTTATTCATTATATTTCATATCTCGTTAAGTTTGAATTCGTCCCAAAATTTTGAAGGTTGCATTTGTTAAAGTAAATTTCGTCTTTGGTCAAGTATATTCATATTTTGCGCAATGAATTTCATTTAATGTTCATTTTATTTCGTCCTAACACACTTCCATTTCGTCTGATACAGCGGTAACCTACTAATGTATACATTTATTTCGTCTTTGATCAAATAGTTTCATATTCAGTTCACTTTATTTCGTCCCATGTGGAACGACCTGCCTAGAATCATGTAAAATCCAGCTATAGGCCTATACGTTTTATATATATATTTATTTTTTCTTTCTTTCGTTCTTGTTCATTCTTTTTTTCTTATTATGAAATGTAGGTCTGTTCGGATCTGAATCAACAAGGCAAAAGAACACATGTCGGTGGTTCAAATCTAACCTGCAATAATATGTAGGCCTATTCTTCTAACACCTGACGAATATATGTGATAAAAGTATTAAAAATAATGAACAAAGACGAATTATATTTGTGCATAGACCCGCTACCCATCAGGTGATACGAATTCAATCCTTCCTTGACGAAAAGAATGACCAATGAATTAAATGAAATGGTCATACTTTGAAATATAATGCTCATTGACGAAATTTATCTAACAAAATGCGTAAGTCAGATTTTGGGGACGAATTCTAACTTAAGGAGATATGAAATATAATGAAAAAAGTGTTAAACTAACTGGGAAAACCTATATTAAAGAATTACCACTTTCAACTGTGGACTTTGTATCATTCTAACATTTTGACCATTCAAAAGCCAAGTTCAATGCCGTAGTAGACCACTTTACCTGCCAACATGTAGACATTAGCTAATCTGTCACCGCTACAATTATAGAGACCCAACCTGTCACATTAAAGATGTGTGAAGAAATGCAACCTCCCAGCTGTCACATATATCAAGCGGTAGCTGTCACATACATGCTATATAGAACAGTAGTGCTGTCATATCCAACAGCCGTATAGAACGGTAGTGCTGTCATATCGAATGGCAGTGCTGTCATATCGAACGGTAGCTGTCACATACATGGCATATCGAACGGTAGTGCTGTGCTATTAGTACGTAATAGGTCTCCTCGCTTCGCTCGTCGACACTATTACTACTACTTAAACATTACCTTCTTCTTGCTGACACTGATGTGTTTACATTTCAAATGATCACCAGTGCTAGGTGTACTCTTAAGAAAATCAAGGTACACCAAAACGCTGTGCTAAAACATGATACCCTGCTCTTAAGACTTATACAGCATCTATCATTCCCAGATGGGGGTTCAATCAATGATTTCATTGACGAGAAAATATGTAGGGTTAAGTATTTATGGCAAAACTTGATATTAAATCCGCATTTCACCATATGGATTTCAAGCTGCTTGGATTCAAATTTCAAAATCAGTACTTTGTAAATCGTTGTTTACCGATGGGTTGTGCCATTTGTTGCCGGTTGTTTGAAATGTTTAGTTCCTTTTTAGAATTCCACATTAAAAA
This sequence comes from Ophiura sarsii, assembly GCA_035610835.1. Classification (NCBI taxonomy): domain Eukaryota; kingdom Metazoa; phylum Echinodermata; class Ophiuroidea; order Amphilepidida; family Ophiuridae; genus Ophiura; species Ophiura sarsii. The sequence goes on along the minus strand of CM069444.1, from coordinate 7,684,419 downwards.
TGTATCGATTTTTTTTTTATTACCTAAATGTTGTTTTTTTGTTGAAATGTTGACCAAAAAGTGCCAAATATTTGAAAACAACTTATTTATTTATTTATTCATCTGTTTATTTATATTTATTTTAAAATTTATTTGGTGCACAAACAGAAAAAGTAACTAAGGAGTGAAATTAAGGGGAAAACGGGGAAATACATTTGCTACGGAGCGTTTAAAGTGCCATTAGATGGCTACATAATTATCTTGACAAGTCGACATATTATCAACGTTATGTTGAGATAGTCACATATTTTTCTCACATTCTTGACTTAAACAGTTGTATTAGTCGTCATGATGATATAGACTATCTTGTCAAGTTGACTTTACAAAACATAGATGTCGTCATGGCGAGATAGGTTAACTTGAAGAGTCAACTTCACAAAAAGTAGATAACGTCATGGTGAGATAGATTAATATGTGACTATCTCAACATAACGTTGATAATATGTCGACTTGTCAAGATAATTATGTAGCCATCTAATGGCACTTTAAACGCTCCGTAATACGCAGCTAAACACATTTGATTAATAAGTTATAAGTTATACATGTATTTATAAGCATTTTCTTCAGCTCATGAAAACTACCGAATCATAAATCACTTAAAATTCTCTAATCTACAAATTCAAGATAAAAAACGAAACTCGATATTACGAGGGTCGTTCAATAATTAATGAAAGTGATCATGGTATGGGATGCATGAGTGATTCTATTGAGAGATAATATGATCAATACAAAGTATGAACCTTTGTCTTTCAAACAATACACTTTTGGATTTCTAAGTGTGAACTATGACGTCATAGCATTGTCTCAAAGTAAGTACACTTGGGACACTACTAAATCAGTTATTTGGCGGTAAATTTAAATTGTTTGTATGAAACATGTGGTAAGAAGATTGCATAACATGACACCAGAAGCAGGTAAATCCCAATTTTTTTCGCGTAAGTATGATAAAAAAGACCATAACTTTAATCCCTGTGTAATTTGATATATGTAGTATAAAGGGAAAAAGTAAGGAGAGGCAATTGAATGAAAAGTATACAAATATCAGTATTTCAAATAGCCAATTTCATTGAAAAATGCCCAGTAAGTGAATCACTAATATTGCGAAAAATCAAACAATTTAGGACAAATCCAAGCAATTAACCAGTTTGAGAGATTCCATATGATAACTAACTAATTATCTGAACTTATTCGCATGAAACATGCAGAAAATATGCGCATGCGCAGACGGCAGATCATTTTGAACTGGGCCAAAAATGGCTAAAATCATGAAATTTACCAGATAAAAGCTTACTGTGCCTTCAAATTGTAATCAGAAATAATGAAAAATGCTTTAATCAATGTGTATAAATATTGTGGTAGTCAAAATGAAGATATAAATGAATGTATCAATCAAAGATGGCTGCCACGACCTCTCTTATTACTGTTATCTTTAGAGATACTAGATATGTATTGTTAAAGTAATCGTCACATAATTTCAATGGTTTGAGGAAATTTTATGAACAGCTCCTTCTGAAATCCCCACTATTATTGCTTTACATTCCACAACAATTTACTAAATTATAATCCCTCCATTGTTCATTATCCTTTGTTGTTTTCTAAGGTATATTATTGCGAATTTTGCTAAATAAAAGCGTATTTGAGATGGTCCCTTCTTGTTTGTTTTAAGGAATTCAGATCTGAAAAGAGTGTCAAACATGGATAAGTGTGTGTTCTAACTATGTGCCAAATGTTATCTGTTTTTATGCTTGCATTGCTGAGATATACGCACATGTATCAATCAACCCATATTCAACATGTTACATATCCAGCCAAATAATTGACAGATTTCAGTCAGTGTCTGAAACCTGTTGTGTTTATGCTAATGACGTTACATAACCAAAGATATCTAACAATCCAAAAGTGTATTGTTTGAAAGACAAAGGTTCATACTTTGTATTGATCACATTATCCCTTAATAGAATCACTCAAGCATCCCATACCATGATCACTTTCATTATTTACTGAATGACCCTCGTATCAGGAAAAAAATATCATCCCAACATTTCAAATGCACTTATGGCTGACATGTTATCCAACACTAAAACTCCCATCTTTTGTTAATACAATTTCACCTTTATCGGGAATACATTGTAACTTAAATCCAAGTTTGAATAAATGTCTTTCTGAAAATACAGTGGAACCTCCTTAACTTGGTACTTGCTTTTTAGTATGTATTAATGAGGCCCGTGCCAAACGGCATTTATTTCATATGGGTTAAAACGACTTAGTACGCCTCGATGTGGTTTCCTTTAAGTTTTCTCTTGAATGGCTCGTGCAAGTATGTCAAGTGATACTTCCAAATATTTTTTTATTTGGTTGGACATCCTGCCCCGTCGTTTTTATCGAGGTGCTATTTCACAAAAATCTATAGACATGAAACGAAAAAATGACCATTTGGAGGTAATTTTATTGACCATTTGGAGGTAGTTTTAATGAAATGGTCCTTATGATGGCCATCTTAATAACATTACATTTACAAAATGGAGTCTATGCCAATCAAGTATACCTTGTCACATACAAATAGGTTTACTGGGTTGATTAAAACTATAGATATAATAATTTGGTTACTTATAATATAACACAACAAATGTAACACTAACAATAAACTATATATTACTTCTTTTATTTATTTAATCCTTATGCAGCCATCTTGAATATTTTAAAATACTCAAACTAAATCTACACACAGATCTAAGCTTCAGCCCCTATGCTTTATACAGTGAATGCTGTCCCGTTAGATTTGGGGGTATTGGAATTACATAATAAGGTCATTTACATACAAAAACAATTGTTTAAGGTCATTTAACATCAGAATCAGAATTATCACAGAGGTGGGTCTTACATTTAAAAGCAATCAATAGCTTAGCAGTTTAGAACATACTATTTGGTGAGTGTAATGCAATATACACTCTTATACTATAGACGATTGTTTACATTTACAACGGCCATGTTGGCGTTCATATGGGATTTAAAGTGTGTTATTACAAAGCAAAAATACTGGCAATACCTGGTTCGAATCTCACAATACCCACATTAAAGACGAAGATAGATTCACTATTTATTCATGGGAAAAACAAAGTTAAGAATTTGATATACACCGTAAATATTTATAAACTTTCCAAAAGAAGAAGTTGAAGTGAGATTCGAACCAGGAATTGTCATCTGGAACCTGCGATCACAATTGCCCTAGCCCAAACTGTTGGCGCTGGCTTTACCAATTGATCTAAACGGGAGTGCTATGTCAGATACTGTTTTATAACTACATGTATGATTGATGGGTCGGTATAAATGGACGGCCCTCTATCTTATTGAAAATAAATGATTTAATAGCCATTCAATTATAATCCTGTGAGACCAGGATTATAGTGGTTTGCATAGTTACTTTCATTTTGTTGCTTAACTTGATCTACCAACCTAATATGCATCATCATAATTTGCCCTTAAATCATGATGAAGGAAACGTTTAAGATTACTGTGTGAAACATTTAAAATGAGCCAATGAATACATTTTGCTGTGGTTAATTTGTAGTATAAATGTGTTTTAGCTTATAAAAGGTTGGACTATTAAGATCATTACTTTATACAATCAAATTAATTATGCGCTTGTTTTTTGAAAAATAACAATAAAGCTAGTATAATTGAGTAATAATTTTACATTCAAGTTTGCATTAATTTCTATATCACTTGGATTTCAAAAGAAATTGCAAAAGGTGTAGTTGAGAATTGATCCACCAACCTCGTGATACTGAAGTTGACGCTTTACCGGGCGCTTTACCAACTGAGCAAATCGTCTGTCCATGAAATTATTTAGATAGTAATACAACTTTATATTATTGAATATCGAATACACTAAACAAATTCGTGCTAATTTCTCTAGATCAAAAGAGGGCGCTCATACCTTTTTATCTATTCTCTGCTTATTAACTATTAGTCAATGGGTGCTTATAGATGAAGTTTAACGGTATTTTGATTGATATATGTCATTTTATGAACTTTAACCAATTTTGGTGGCCATCTTGGACGCCATCTTGAATAACTGGCTTGGGGCCAGTTTTTATTTTTGGGAACGTCTTAATTATGTTTTGGGACCATCTAAGGAACAAAAACAAAGTTGGTTTGGGTTAGTCCTGGGGGAGGGTGCAAAGGAGGTGGTGCTACCTCCCTGTCTAAAGGGTTGGTGTGATGCTTGTGCAAATAAATACCGAGCCATAATTTGTGTCAGTTTGTCAAAAAACGATGACATTTGTGTCATTTTGAAGAAATAAAGAAGAAATACAGACTTTTTGAATACTCAATAAAATTCTTAAGAGCTGATGCAGGCTCATAAGGGGTCTTACCACTGTCCAGTGTCAGCCCCCTCCTCCTCCTCCTCCGGGGGCTGGGAGCGTCTGTTTTTTAATAGGTGGAGGTTTTTTCTATATCGTGGTGGTGTTTTTGACGAACGATAGGAACTAACGAATGAACTAACGAACGAACGATCGAACGAATCAAACACCCCATCAAATAAGATACCAGAGGTAATCCACACAACAGAAACAGGAACAACTGGAGAGACAATTCATTTATTAAAACTGTAATGCCGTTCCTGGCATAATTCTTTTCGATCTAATGACATTAAAGCAACCAATAACATTGGCATAATGAAGGTCAACAAATATATTACATATTTAAAACAAAGCGTCGTATGCAAGATCACTCTTGGATTCGACCAAGAGTGAAGATATAAATTCGACACGGTCTTCGAGATAGTATAGCGAGTCAACATATTTCACACCGTCGGCATAATCAGTTGTCGTCGGAATCCTGTTAAAGAAAAAACCGACAGACAGACAATAAATAGAAGCAAGCTGGCGAGTGAATAGGGGTTCAGGAAGGTATAGAGGGGAGGGCGATCAAGTATCCAATGTGTGGACATTAGCGCGATTTACATACAAACAAGGAAAACAATAAATGCTGCTGAACGAGTAAATAAATGGTTAGGGGGTGAGCGAATAACTAATACGTATGAGGGTATTATACTGGGAGAGGAGCTAGACAATTTACATACAAATGTAAAACCCTAACAAAACAGAAAACTTGAGAGCGAATAACGAACTAAGGAGGGCAGGACGAACAAATTAACAATGCATAGATGGGAGGGCGTGCGAATAAAAAATTATTAGAGGGGAGGTGAGTGATTCAACAACTCCCCCATACCAGTAGCAAAGCGTTGTGAATTTGAGATAAGCCACGCTGCTATGGGCAACCAGCACGCCGAACCGCACCACACGCATAAGGTGTCAACGCGCAACGCGATCGCAGCCGCAGTGTGTGTTCTTTTGGAATGACAGTACACGCTGTTTACATCGACTTTTGAACAAAAAGGAACTCGATTATTATTTTAATTTGGACATTTTAATGTTAATGTTTTCAATTTGCATTGTCTAAATGAAATGGCGTTCAAATCCTTGGTCGTTGTTGAAAAGGATTAAATCATGTTTCAGCGTTGTGCATCATCAATTCACAACTTGCGTTCTTTGCGTCTGCGTGTTTATTTCACTCGGGCGTTGCCCTCGAGAAATAAACCACGCAGACCGTTGTGAATTGGTGATGCAGAACGCTGAAACATGATTTAATCCATAAATAACAGGTAAATAAATTGAGCTATGAAGGAACTAGGCGATGTACACTAAATGTTTAAGCTACAAAGTTTAGGTAATTTTGAATTCAATGACGATAATGTTTATGTGAGCACTTTGAAAGCACACGAATTAACTTTCGGGAGCCCCAGGGCTCTAAATTCAGCTTTAAAATGATTTGACCCCTGACCTCCGAACATACTCCAAAAGGAATACTTTTATGATAGATTCATATCTTGTCTACAATAATAAATTGTCCTGCTCTTATGATTCTCTTGCGAATTCATGTTATTGGCAATACCTGTATTCCCCTATATATTCACATAGACAAAATCACATAAAACAACTTGCAATGTGTAAGGGGTAGGGGTAGTATTATGGCCATAAAAAGTTGAAATAACTGTCAAAGTATGTATAACTATACATCATATCTATGGGAAAGAACTGCTGCACAAGTTGAGATAGTTATTTATGGTTAAAATGTCAATGATACAGGTCAAATAGCTAAATAGAACATTGGAAAAAGTCACAAAGGGTCAAAAATGCTTATTTTTGTAACTTTTTCAATTGTTCCATGTTATTTTGGACCGGTATCCATGACATTAAAATGAGAAAAGCTAATTAATGTAACAAGTAGTTCTTTCTTTAAATTCATAAACATTATTATATATAGTTTTGACATTTCCTTTCAATGTTATAGTCGATATACTACTCAAACCCTTACGAGAGGTGCTATTACTTCATTTCTGCTATGTGAATACATGGGGAATATGATTTTCAACATTATTTTATTTTATTATTTTTATTCTAATTTCGCAAGAGAATCATAAGAGCAGGACAATTTATTCTTGTAGATAAGATTTGTATCTGTCATACAAATGTAAATTTAAGAGTATGTTCGGAGGTCAGGGGTCGACTCTTAAATTTGAGGTCTGGGGCTAGTTAAAAGAAATCATTTGTTTGCCAAACAAATCAGGCGAATCGTTCCGAAATAAATACAAAATATCTAAATAATTATTAGTTGTTTACGAATCTAACAATAAATCATACGACTTTATGGCCTCGGATAAGGACTGTGTTACCTCGTTTACACCTTGTATCGTCCAGTGATGAAATATGATGAAACCGGTTTTGTTGTTTATATAAACAGCAAATGTGAACAATAGCCAAACATAAACAAAAATTGACGAACTGAGTGATTATATATCAAACTCTGATGGGCAAATAAATTGGTTCACTGCAACTCAGATGACAGATATAATATTATAATAAACACAAATGGACAGGTGTTAAAAATCCCAATGAAAGTGACATACACATTAGATAAAAGCCAACACAAATACAGATCAACATTAAATTATAAACAAAAAATTATAAAATAATAAAAGATCTAGAGGTCATGGTTACTAATACATTTTGATAACGCTGATTTATCCCCCCCCCCCCCCCCCCCCCCCCCCCCTTGGTTAAATGACTTACCAAATTATAACATAGACGTTCGGACCCCGATTAGGGCCTTCACACCAACTGAAGATGAACAACGAGGGAGTATCATCAGCGATACTAGTCATATCTGAAAATGCCGCCTTATTTGCATCTACTGTACAAGATACATCGGTCGCATACGTGCCACTATCACGACTGGCTAATAGTTTTCCCTCAGAATCGACTTTGAGCTCGGCCCATTTGAAATGATCGCCAAGTGTTTGCAGAGCTCCGTTAGAAAATTTATCTAAATAAAATAAAAATTACATTAATAATTGCCAAATGGAACTAAAATAAAGAAAATTTATCTAAATAAAATAACAATTACATTAATAATTGCCAAATGGAACTAAAATAAACAAATAGTTTAAACAGAAAAAAATTAGTTTCAAACTTCCTTAAGTTTCAAACTTCCTTACCTGGTGTGTAATAGTTTGAATACCTAAACTGCAAACTATCTGCTGCCAAAAGTACAATGCCCAATGCTAATATGGTGATGCGACCCATAATAATACCGTGTCTTTGCGCGACGTACGAGATTGCCGTCCAATTACTATGAAAACAAACATATTACTGGATATTAAAACCATGCTTCCTTCAATCTACTTCTAGTTGATGCTTTGCTTTATGTATCATTAGATATTTTACAAATACAACATGGTATTATCGAGGGAAGTCAGTGGCAGGGTAATAAACGCAATCAAACATCTCAGGACCATTGATTCAAACTACTTACTGGCGTTTATTTTCATATACCTTATATATACATATTGAATGTAGGCCTTACCAAAATCGATTAGTTTGCAAAGAGTTATTTTGGTGTAGAACTCCCTTCATTTTAGTACTCGTGCGTATCAATAAAAATAAATAAAAATGTCAATATCGTTAGTGTCTGTCCTGAATACGACATTTTTTTAAATGGGTGGGTGGTTAAAACCAATCATAACAACGGGAAGTCTCCCTGATAACATCGTCACAGCAAGGTTTTTTTACTACATTACATAGTGCGTAATACATGGTTAGTTCGAACTGTTGCGTGTAGGTGTGCGATATAAAAGTGCGATAGTATATTTTGGGGGATCAATTCTCCCGCGTCTATTTAATCTTTCTGAGGTGTGGTAAAAAGTTTTTAGTTTACATTATTTAACATTGTGTGCTAATCCTAACCTAACTAGTATAGTACACACAGAAAACACTATGTAAAAAAAATACACAAATTATGTCAAAAATACACAATCTGTGTGAAAATAGAACTCCATAATACTATGTAAACAGTTGTGTTAAGCTTTTGCATAGGAATTTACACAAGCTTGGGTATATATTACATGTTTTATGTAAACTCTTACATAATAATTATAGAGTTCTATATTTACATAATTTTTTACATAGTGTTTTCTGTGTGTATGGGCTATCATATACGCAGGTAAATCTTAAGATTTGTCAAGCTGCACCTGAATGCCACACGGGCGACCCGGGTTTGAGCCCCGGCGCCGGTGGTGTCGGGGCTCAAGCTTCATGGTTACAGTAACGAGGTGTTTTAATACTTTCAACGTGACAGGTGTCTGCAGACGACATTCCAATATTTCACAGAATGTTCAAAAATGTCGAGATTATATAATTCCATTATCGTATTTGGAATCACTATGGAAAATGCATGTTTTGGTTTAGGGACTTCTAAATGAAGTGGTATGTGGTGAATTACCAGTGGCTTAGATTTCATTTTCACATTGGAGAATGGATTTCGTGAGGTTAAACAGTAAAGGACTATATCATTTTTACCAAGTTTATAGGAAATTGCATCCCCAATATGAAAAAGAAGTCTAAGCAACTGGTAATTACCCATGACCACGTCTTTATCAAGTTTAGCCTCAAAACTATACAGAAACAAAGCTTGGGGTCGCTCATGCGTGACGATCCATTTTTACTCTTCAAATTGAATTATCATGAAGAAGTATTAATAGTTTGAACAACCATATGATACAACAACAGTTTTAAATAGAAAGGAACCAAAGATATTAGCAGACAAGAGATTAAGAGAATGTATTAGTTTCTTTCAAACAAGCTGTTTACAAACACACTTTTTTGCACTTTGCCAAATAGTTGAAATTACCATGTCTTACACAATGGAATTTAACTTCAGTTAAATAAGTCCGATATTTATGATCTAAAATTCTAATAAAAGGGTACAGTATATCAAATATGATAGAAAAACAACGGATCTTATCTCATTGATTTTGATGATGAAAACAATTATTGAACTTTCGGCATCGATGGGTACTAATCATTTTGGGACAGCCTGTACACATGTATTGACCTATAGTTTGTTTACTGAAGACAGATGATATTACCCTAACCCTGGTTGGGATCACGGGAGCGATTGGCCAATACCACAGACATTGCAATTCCAGAATATTTTATAAAACTCTGCTGATTGCAAAACTTAACTTGTTACCGCGCATAGCCCGCCTGAGCGCGGCTGGAGAATCAAACGCTACAGTACATAAATGTCCAAAAGTGCATTTTATTGAAATTACACTGCAATTCAAAAAGTAAACATATGTAAGACAAGGAGACAGTATCATATTATAGAATACAACTTGGTGATTTATTGTCATTTTTTTAATTTCCATCAACAACTATACAAGCTATTTAAACCAACTTTACAGGAAATGAAGTTCCCATCATTGTCAACAATATGGTCTGAGAAAAATTACACATTTATCTTAATTTTTTTAAAAAGGCAAAATCTTTCTTAATGATGCTAAGCACTATGCTAAGTTAATGACCGAAAGTCGATGGTATTATTAAGGAGTAATTTGTATCCAAACCAGGTATCAACTTAAAGGTAAAGATTATGTGCTTGAAACAATGGTCTGAGCAGATAATTCAATATCCCGTATTTAAAATATTTAACTGGTATATTAATAAAAATCAAAAAACGATGTAACCACTATAGGTCCCTATAGACAATATAATAATAATAATGTATTTCATACAACTGTGCACCAAAGACTAGGCAAAGTCTATTACAATTTAATCAGCCAAGCAGGCAATCAATGGAAGCAAATTTCAAGGACATGCTCACGCTAAGGGACCAATGTTGTAAAATTCGCGCTACGATACTTAAAATGCCATTTATCAGTGTACAGTCAAGGGTTTAAAGCATAATGGTGTATATTACTTTTCAATGACCATTTGCTGACATGCAAGCCTGTACAAACAGGTATATCATACAGGCCTGTAATAAGTATAAATAGCCAAGGCCATAAAAGGAAGTAGCCATCAGCTGGTTGGATTAGCCTGTAGGGTTAATCAGGTTTGGCCAATCTGAAATCAGATTTAATAAGAATTGTGACAATGCTGAAAATCATACAAGGACATCAAGGAGTACTTTAATACAAATAAAACTGTTTTATGATTTACAAAATACTTTAATAGGATTGAAGTTTTCATCGTTTATACAAACACTCAGGAGGCACTATAATCTATAATTCAATATTTGGACATTTATGCTCTGTTGCACTGTACCAGAACGTGCTAGAGTTGTATGTGTAACACTGAGTACTGTTAGAGTTTAATAAACATGATCCATTTGGTACTCTGTGATTTCGACACTTTAAAAATACCAAAGGCCGTTTTTTGTTTTCCAGAAATAAAATGGTAAATGAGGGATATACCTATAACTGACAACATTTTGAGAATGTTACGAAATGTTATCGATTAAACATATTATAATTATTTGTATCAACGTCACTTATTATTAATCATTTAGATTATACGCCAAATGGACTATAGGTAGACTTGGTTTCGATCAGTCATAGATTCACGCAATCAGTGAACATGGATTTTTAATAATTTAATAAAATTATTAAAGATAGATAGCCATGCCTGTATACAAAACGAACTGATAAATATATAGCTTACCTTCGGCAGAAATCGAACTATGCTTGCGATGTAGGTTACCTAGAGATGAAAATATGAATGATTGAAAGCCGATCGTCCTTTCTTTTATTCAACAGAACATCAGGGATTTCTATGCTAATTTTTTCAATACCAGGGGGCGCACCGTTTTGCCTTACGTATTATGTTGATTTCTGTAAGGTTTTCCATCACCACAGGATCCCAGTTTACGACTATCCAGAACCACTGATATTTGAGAAACGTGAAAAATGAAAATAACTATTCACATAATTGAATTTGAACCCTACAAATGTCATGACTTAGATTGTCCTTATTCAGCCAAACTAAACTTAACCCGTAACAGATATTATAGAGTAGATTTACCAGATGCAGCCCTACCAAGCAAAACCCTATACGGATGTCTAATTTTTCTTGACCCTTCAATACCAGGCAAATCTCCAGTTACTGTCAATACACGATCTATTGTATGTTTTCTTTGTCCCAATATGAAATGCCCCGTCTTCCCTAAATGCAATTGTCCATGAATACTATAACAATAATAATACAAACTAAAGATGAACAAACCCTATAAATTCAAAGGTGCTATCATTCCAGCTCATAACAACACAACACAGGATGTCCTAAAAATGAAAGAGGCTCGTTAATTGTTCCCATACTGAAAATCATTGAGATTAGGTCTGTTGTTGTTTCATCATCTTTGATACACCGTACACTTTCATCAGCATTTAAGATCATGAACATTAGACTTATTAATACAATACACGCCATCGTGTAAGACATGGTGATTTCGCCTTCTCG
>CM069444.1:7627331-7672419 GCA_035610835.1 Ophiura sarsii | reverse complement strand
AAATTTATCTAAATAAAATAACAATTACATTAATAATTGCCAAATGGAACTAAAATAAACAAATAGTTTAAACAGAAAAAAATTAGTTTCAAACTTCCTTAAGTTTCAAACTTCCTTACCTGGTGTGTAATAGTTTGAATACCTAAACTGCAAACTATCTGCTGCCAAAAGTACAATGCCCAATGCTAATATGGTGATGCGACCCATAATAATACCGTGTCTTTGCGCGACGTACGAGATTGCCGTCCAATTACTATGAAAACAAACATATTACTGGATATTAAAACCATGCTTCCTTCAATCTACTTCTAGTTGATGCTTTGCTTTATGTATCATTAGATATTTTACAAATACAACATGGTATTATCGAGGGAAGTCAGTGGCAGGGTAATAAACGCAATCAAACATCTCAGGACCATTGATTCAAACTACTTACTGGCGTTTATTTTCATATACCTTATATATACATATTGAATGTAGGCCTTACCAAAATCGATTAGTTTGCAAAGAGTTATTTTGGTGTAGAACTCCCTTCATTTTAGTACTCGTGCGTATCAATAAAAATAAATAAAAATGTCAATATCGTTAGTGTCTGTCCTGAATACGACATTTTTTTAAATGGGTGGGTGGTTAAAACCAATCATAACAACGGGAAGTCTCCCTGATAACATCGTCACAGCAAGGTTTTTTTACTACATTACATAGTGCGTAATACATGGTTAGTTCGAACTGTTGCGTGTAGGTGTGCGATATAAAAGTGCGATAGTATATTTTGGGGGATCAATTCTCCCGCGTCTATTTAATCTTTCTGAGGTGTGGTAAAAAGTTTTTAGTTTACATTATTTAACATTGTGTGCTAATCCTAACCTAACTAGTATAGTACACACAGAAAACACTATGTAAAAAAAATACACAAATTATGTCAAAAATACACAATCTGTGTGAAAATAGAACTCCATAATACTATGTGAACAGTTGTGTTAAGCTTTTGCATAGGAATTTACACAAGCTTGGGTATATATTACATGTTTTATGTAAACTCTTACATAATAATTATAGAGTTCTATATTTACATAATTTTTTACATAGTGTTTTCTGTGTGTATGGGCTATCATATACGCAGGTAAATCTTAAGATTTGTCAAGCTGCACCTGAATGCCACACGGGCGACCCGGGTTTGAGCCCCGGCGCCGGTGGTGTCGGGGCTCAAGCTTCATGGTTACAGTAACGAGGTGTTTTAATACTTTCAACGTGACAGGTGTCTGCAGACGACATTCCAATATTTCACAGAATGTTCAAAAATGTCGAGATTATATAATTCCATTATCGTATTTGGAATCACTATGGAAAATGCATGTTTTGGTTTAGGGACTTCTAAATGAAGTGGTATGTGGTGAATTACCAGTGGCTTAGATTTCATTTTCACATTGGAGAATGGATTTCGTGAGGTTAAACAGTAAAGGACTATATCATTTTTACCAAGTTTATAGGAAATTGCATCCCCAATATGAAAAAGAAGTCTAAGCAACTGGTAATTACCCATGACCACGTCTTTATCAAGTTTAGCCTCAAAACTATACAGAAACAAAGCTTGGGGTCGCTCATGCGTGACGATCCATTTTTACTCTTCAAATTGAATTATCATGAAGAAGTATTAATAGTTTGAACAACCATATGATACAACAACAGTTTTAAATAGAAAGGAACCAAAGATATTAGCAGACAAGAGATTAAGAGAATGTATTAGTTTCTTTCAAACAAGCTGTTTACAAACACACTTTTTTGCACTTTGCCAAATAGTTGAAATTACCATGTCTTACACAATGGAATTTAACTTCAGTTAAATAAGTCCGATATTTATGATCTAAAATTCTAATAAAAGGGTACAGTATATCAAATATGATAGAAAAACAACGGATCTTATCTCATTGATTTTGATGATGAAAACAATTATTGAACTTTCGGCATCGATGGGTACTAATCATTTTGGGACAGCCTGTACACATGTATTGACCTATAGTTTGTTTACTGAAGACAGATGATATTACCCTAACCCTGGTTGGGATCACGGGAGCGATTGGCCAATACCACAGACATTGCAATTCCAGAATATTTTATAAAACTCTGCTGATTGCAAAACTTAACTTGTTACCGCGCATAGCCCGCCTGGGCGCGGCTGGAGAATCAAACGCTACAGTACATAAATGTCCAAAAGTGCATTTTATTGAAATTACACTGCAATTCAAAAAGTAAACATATGTAAGACAAGGAGACAGTATCATATTATAGAATACAACTTGGTGATTTATTGTCATTTTTTTAATTTCCATCAACAACTATACAAGCTATTTAAACCAACTTTACAGGAAATGAAGTTCCCATCATTGTCAACAATATGGTCTGAGAAAAATTACACATTTATCTTAATTTTTTTAAAAAGGCAAAATCTTTCTTAATGATGCTAAGCACTATGCTAAGTTAATGACCGAAAGTCGATGGTATTATTAAGGAGTAATTTGTATCCAAACCAGGTATCAACTTAAAGGTAAAGATTATGTGCTTGAAACAATGGTCTGAGCAGATAATTCAATATCCCGTATTTAAAATATTTAACTGGTATATTAATAAAAATCAAAAAACGATGTAACCACTATAGGTCCCTATAGACAATATAATAATAATAATGTATTTCATACAACTGTGCACCAAAGACTAGGCAAAGTCTATTACAATTTAATCAGCCAAGCAGGCAATCAATGGAAGCAAATTTCAAGGACATGCTCACGCTAAGGGACCAATGTTGTAAAATTCGCGCTACGATACTTAAAATGCCATTTATCAGTGTACAGTCAAGGGTTTAAAGCATAATGGTGTATATTACTTTTCAATGACCATTTGCTGACATGCAAGCCTGTACAAACAGGTATATCATACAGGCCTGTAATAAGTATAAATAGCCAAGGCCATAAAAGGAAGTAGCCATCAGCTGGTTGGATTAGCCTGTAGGGTTAATCAGGTTTGGCCAATCTGAAATCAGATTTAATAAGAATTGTGACAATGCTGAAAATCATACAAGGACATCAAGGAGTACTTTAATACAAATAAAACTGTTTTATGATTTACAAAATACTTTAATAGGATTGAAGTTTTCATCGTTTATACAAACACTCAGGAGGCACTATAATCTATAATTCAATATTTGGACATTTATGCTCTGTTGCACTGTACCAGAACGTGCTAGAGTTGTATGTGTAACACTGAGTACTGTTAGAGTTTAATAAACATGATCCATTTGGTACTCTGTGATTTCGACACTTTAAAAATACCAAAGGCCGTTTTTTGTTTTCCAGAAATAAAATGGTAAATGAGGGATATACCTATAACTGACAACATTTTGAGAATGTTACGAAATGTTATCGATTAAACATATTATAATTATTTGTATCAACGTCACTTATTATTAATCATTTAGATTATACGCCAAATGGACTATAGGTAGACTTGGTTTCGATCAGTCATAGATTCACGCAATCAGTGAACATGGATTTTTAATAATTTAATAAAATTATTAAAGATAGATAGCCATGCCTGTATACAAAACGAACTGATAAATATATAGCTTACCTTCGGCAGAAATCGAACTATGCTTGCGATGTAGGTTACCTAGAGATGAAAATATGAATGATTGAAAGCCGATCGTCCTTTCTTTTATTCAACAGAACATCAGGGATTTCTATGCTAATTTTTTCAATACCAGGGGGCGCACCGTTTTGCCTTACGTATTATGTTGATTTCTGTAAGGTTTTCCATCACCACAGGATCCCAGTTTACGACTATCCAGAACCACTGATATTTGAGAAACGTGAAAAATGAAAATAACTATTCACATAATTGAATTTGAACCCTACAAATGTCATGACTTAGATTGTCCTTATTCAGCCAAACTAAACTTAACCCGTAACAGATATTATAGAGTAGATTTACCAGATGCAGCCCTACCAAGCAAAACCCTATACGGATGTCTAATTTTTCTTGACCCTTCAATACCAGGCAAATCTCCAGTTACTGTCAATACACGATCTATTGTATGTTTTCTTTGTCCCAATATGAAATGCCCCGTCTTCCCTAAATGCAATTGTCCATGAATACTATAACAATAATAATACAAACTAAAGATGAACAAACCCTATAAATTCAAAGGTGCTATCATTCCAGCTCATAACAACACAACACAGGATGTCCTAAAAATGAAAGAGGCTCGTTAATTGTTCCCATACTGAAAATCATTGAGATTAGGTCTGTTGTTGTTTCATCATCTTTGATACACCGTACACTTTCATCAGCATTTAAGATCATGAACATTAGACTTATTAATACAATACACGCCATCGTGTAAGACATGGTGATTTCGCCTTCTCGGCAAAGTGAAAAAGTGTGTGTGTATTATAAACTTGTTTAAAAGAAACACAATAATATCTAATCTACTAATCCAATAGTGTGTTCCTTTCTATTTGACCTGCTATTAGCTATGATTCATTTTAATTTATAATTTGCAGAGAAAAGGGAGTGCGAAACTTGGGTGATCCTTGCTTTGTTTATACTCGGCTCGGCTAGTTGTAAGCCTATTTTTGGCTGAAAAACTTTAATTAGATAGAATAATAGAATTAATTGTGTACTTAGCAATGGCTCGGATTTCTTTTTCATATTGGGTTGGGTTTCTTACAAAAAAGTTAAAACAAAGTTCCTTACTTGTTTAAACACAACAAAGTGTATATGCTCGATGTGTTTTGCTTGAACGGCGCAGTATGTCGAAAATGATAAAACACAGGCCTAACATTATAATGATTTTCACGTTAAAAAGGTTGGGCATTGGTCGTGAATGTTGGGATTCCTTGTATGTATAGTTATAAGCTTAGGGGTATGACCTTGGATTTTTATTTCTACTTCTATAGATTTGATTACTTTAGGTTCTTAGTTCTTATGACAAGCACACATTTATAACTGGTGATGTTTTACCTAGGAAAGGGTTAAGCTTACTGGTGGTTCTGATCTGGTTCTGGCTAAACAGAGCATATTTCCACACAACAAATCATTTAATGTGATTGTTAATAATCTGTTCAAGAGATATCTGACATTTATCGATAGGCACGTTTGGTCTCTTAGAAATGGCCAAATGATCAGCACCTTTTGCACTATAAATGAACAATTGTTTTTTTCTGCATCTCCAGAAAGATACGACCAGAAAGATACGTACTGCAGTAACCCATGATCACAGTGGTTTGTAAACAAGCCCTATGCAATTACATTTTCGTATGCAGGAATATTCTAGCGTGTTTGTGTTGAAATATTAAATGTTGAAGTTTTACGACCAGGTGACAAGTTACGTTATGCAAGCAAATACCTTTTTTATTGCTGGAATATTATAGCGTGTTTGTGTTGAAAAGTAGTAAACGTTGAAGTTTTTAAGACCAGGTGAACTCGTTAAAAAAGACAACTGACGCCATTGTATACTGAAATCGCAACACCACACGGGCATTCATTGACAGCGAATCGATAAAAGTCGAGACATGTCAGTACAGGTCGCAAAGCCCAAATCAGCCAAATTCAACTAGTGCGCAACTAGTCTCGTGGATAAATCTCATGCGAGGCCCAGTTATGGCGTATCGTTCAACCAGGGTCACATCTCAAGTATGCCCACATAGTTAGTTTATAAAGACCCAGGGGCGGCGCCAGGGTATTTGTATAGGGGGTTAGTTAGTAATGACCCTAGATAAATGTCAGGTTGTGAATTGAGTTAGATTGTGATAGACCTTTTCAAAGAGCTTTTTAAAATGTGTCTCATTTAATAATAACATTGCACGATTTCAGGAAGCATAAATCATCATATTGAATTTCAACATTGATTTTTGCATCAACATATGCCAAATGGTTACCTCTTTCACGTTTTTTCTATGAGTTGTTTATCACACAAATAATTAGAATTTCGCAACATCTTTGCAAAGTGCATTTTAAAAATAATTACAATAAGTTGTTCATCATTAAATGTCACATATAATTATCGGTAGTGACACTTGTAGTAGTCACGTGGACATGTAATGGACAATCAATATCTTACAATAAATGTACATGTTGTGTTATAGAACAGTCAAAAATCTATGATTTGAGGGGAGAGAAAATATAAATTATCAAACCATTGCGTTTACTCAAGAGAAGATATTTCGGTACCAAAGGATTTGATATGGTATGATCCCCGTCCATGCCAATAACATGGTAATAAATAGTTATATTGGTAGATAACGTTATAATATACAGCCTCTACAGCTGCATATGAATTATTTCAATCGAGAAAACAAGCTTGCGTAATGCTGATTTGCATGATATTAAAATATCGCACCATCCACAGGGGAATTTATAGACAGCGACTTGCCAAAAGTCGATACATGTCCATATATTTTGCAAGGCCCAAATCAACTGACTCGCTGCAGTCTATCAACTTAGTGCGCAGCTAGGGCCCGGGAACTAGGGGCTAGAAGTATAGTTACAAACAGATCTAGTATTGGTTCAGTAATTCTTGAGATAGACCATGACAGTTGGAAAAGGTTTCTGAACAAAAATAAACGTTTTGTAATTTTGTAATTAGTAAAACCAATAGCTGCGTGGAAAGTGTTGATATGTATCATGCTGCGCCTATATTCGTGTCAGAAGATACATATAAACCCATCGTTCAATTCATTCTATTTTTAGATGCATAGTTAGGCCTGACAAAAAGGTTGGATTTGGGGGCTCGTAGGTCATTTTGTTTTAGATGCTAAAGAATGCTCAAAATAACACTAACATTTTTCCAAGATCCTATACTGAATTATCTAATTTATTCTGATCAAAAGTATGATTTGTGAGGACCGTTTTCGGTGTAATAATACAATTTATTTCAAAAGCAACAGCATCTAAATTGAGTACACTGTTGTACTTTTTAATATAGCATTACGAGTGTTGATAATAATGATATAACGTGATATTTTAATATTAGAACATGCCTTCGTTGCCACCAAGTAAGCGCTGTATGTACTTCAATTATGATGTGCTTGGACGACCAGGTCTCCTTCGGCCATGTGTTGGTATGTAAGTAGCATACATTCTAGCAGGCTCTTCATCAGGGAGACGGAGAATCTGTCCAAGGAATCTCAGCTGGCGACTTTTTACACGGTTGATAAGAGGCTCTGCCTTGGTCATGTCATAAATGGTGGTGTTCGGGACATGATCCATGCGTTTGATGTTAAGCATTATCCTGTAGCAAGAGGTAGCATAGGCATTTATTTTGCGCGCCATATCTTGAGATATCACCCAGGATTCACAGCCATACAGCAAAATCGTCACACAGGTGGTGCTAAATAATTTCACTTTTGTTGCGATAGCTACTTGAGGACTCCTCCACAGGTGTTCCAACTTCCAGAACGCGCACCATGCCAATGCCCTGCGTCTTTTAAGGTGAACCACGTGTGTTCGGGTGCTCACTATCTCTATACTACATGCATACTAATATTGATAATAATACACTTAGTGATAATTGTCCATAGCAACATTTATAGTCGGAACGCCTCTTAGCCGAATAACGGTTAAAAGGTCAATTATTACCGAAACGAACTTCGCAATTGTGAACCGCGCACTTTCGGTACTAAAACCGAGTTAAACTCCCGCGGAATCCGTGAACTATCATTTCAAGAGTGATCTTGAGGTCAAATGTAAGTCTTTTTTGGAGATTAATGTCTTGAAATATTCCTAATAATACAATCTGTCTTACTAACTTATTAAAACCAGTCTCAGACATTTCACATGGGAAGTTTGCAATTTTTTCGATATCGAAAGTGAAATGTACAAAAGTAGCGTTACATTGATCTGACAAACAGCTGTCTTAACCAGCGAAATTACAAAATTGTCACATATTCAGATAAATGAGGGTTTTAGTCATTATTATTTCCTAAATCGATTTTACGACGTGACCATTTAAGTAGATAAAAACAGATTGTAAGAGAGTAAAATTTGGAACCATTGGTATTTTGTCCATTGTCCATTCCTATGCGATCGCATTATATTTTGATGTTTGTGCGGATTGCAGGTTTTGTGCATAGGAGGGACATCTTTCGAGGGAAATATTTTTCAACTTATGAGCTAAATAACTGTGATATCCTTTTTATCTAACAGAATAAATGATGTTTTTGCATCATGTGGCTCTAGAAACAGAATTGATGAAATGTTTAAATCTCACGGATATAACTAGTTTCCCTTGATAGCTCAGATAGTAAAGGTTTCGCTTGGAGAACGAGAGGTCCGGGGTTCGAAATCGGTCCTTCTGCTCTGCACATTTTCATATGATTTATTTTTTTCTCGTCAAAATCATTTTTTGTGTGTGATTATTTATGAATGTTTGGTTCATTTCTTTTTCATAAGTTAACAGATCCCCACCATTCTAGTATAAATAATCCCAAAGCAACAAACAAACCTCGGCATAGTGCTCTGGAAAAGACGCGACGTATTTTTTTCATATACACACGGAGTCACGGACGGCCCATGATGTGACGTTTAGAAGATGGTTTTCATGACAATGTTTTGCTGCACTTACACCTAATTTTCATCATTATGCGTAATGTGTCTAGTGAAACTAATATTTGAGTGGGTGAAGGGATAACCTGAGCACAATCGCACCCAGACGGAATCGGGCAAGAAACATGGTCATCATAAATCATCATAAAACAATCATAAATAAATTAAAAACCCAACAAAATTGATTTTGATGAGAGAAAAAAATCCGTGACATTGTGCAGGATCGAACCCCGGACCTCCCGTTCTTCAAGCGAGCGCTTTACCATCTACGCTATCAACTACAATTGAGCTTCACATCGGGCTTCAAATGATGCGGCAAAAATCGTCTTAAACACTATTACTGTTTCAAACACGAAGGATATCAAACAACTCATTATAGTGTGCCACTGTATAGATGGATTTTTTACGACGTTGTAAAATAAGGGATTTACGGACGTTTTCATCTTAAATTGGCTACCAGTTCATGTCAGTTTTTACGCCGATGCAGTAGCATGAAATCTCACATTTCGGGTCGTTGGTGTCTGAATATATTGATTCGATAAAACAGTATGAAGTAAAATAGATGTATGCGTCATTGTAGGTTAGTGGGTAAACGATCAGCGGTCTCCTTTTGTATATATTTCGTCCTAAATAAGTGTTAGTTATTTATAAATAGGTGATCGACTCAATTTGAATTTTTCGTGTTTACATTAGGACGCCCTCGTACCTAATAATTTGGGGTCAAATCGAACTTGCGTCCCGGCTGTTAACGCAATGGAGCAACTATATGCATCATCAGATGTGTGGCTTTTGTAAAATAGTCGACTTTACACGTAGTAAGTTGGCCGACGATAGGTCACCGTAATGTCTATGCCTCTTTTAATGGACATTATGTTTATCAGGGCTATGTCTCTATTTACCTAATAATAAAAAATAGCAATTCACTGCAAAAAGGTTGCTTAAATATTTACTCAACATTTTACACAACGTTGTTGAAGTATGCAACCGCTTAACAGTTGCGTAAAATTAACCCAACACCGTTGGATAACATGTTTTCACCAACAGTTGAACAATTCCAGTAACTCAACAGTTACACAATTTTAATTACACAACAGTTGGGTATTATTAATTATCCATTTGTTGGCCATTTTGTGACTGTTGCTTAATTTGTGAATTGTTTTCATTATATATTGAGCATTTTTGTATAGTAACTGTTGCTTAATTGATCAAATATAGCCATATGTTGGGTATTTTATTTGTGTCAAGTTTTTATTATATATAGAGCATTTTTGTATTAAAAAAAAAATAATGTGAATTCTGGGCGATGCAGCAGAGCTACATGTACATACATCACTTCCTCCCGGTAGTGAACTGGTAACTTGTAATGGGAATTCTAGGCGATGCAGCAGAGCTACATACACAAATTCCCGTTCGGTAGTGAATCTGTCATTTATTTTAACATGTTATTAAACTATAGGCTTATACATGATATCTGACATCTCTTACCAATGGTGTTATTAGTATATTACTGTGAACGTTTGCCAAACTTAGTCTTGCTATTTGGGTATGTAGGTATAAATAGTCCATATTATATAATACATAAACAACATATTTATGTGATTCTTTTGGTGCAAAATAGATCACATGACATGAACTATTCAGTATATGTCCATGTAGTGTATTTTTGGCTATAAAAATCGACTATTCAATATTCATCGCTAGCGACGTCGCTATAACACCGTTGAAATGATATTCATAAACAAATTATGTCAAACAAGGATGGCAATTTTAAACTATTTGTCAGTGTATTCCGTTTTGGATGCCAAGACAGAATACATTTTATTGTGGTCCTGCGCTGCAAAAAGGTTGCTTAAATATTTACTCAACATTTTACACAACGTTGTTCAAGTATGCAACCGTTAAGTAAAATTTGCCCAACACCGTTGGATAACATGTTTTCACCAATAGTTGAACAATTCTAGTTCCTGAAAAGCAATTATATTCACTCAACAGTTGTTCAAGTATGCAACAGCTCACGAAATTGGCTTTTTTGGACAACACTTGCCTAAAATTCACATGTGCGTAACTTGCATCAACTGTTGCGTGATTGTCCTCAATGCTCATGCAACAGTTGCCAAAGTGGAATATTTTTACGCAACATAAAAACAGTTTCCACCAACATTTTAAGGACATTGTTTTCGACGAATTGCTCAACGCTGGTGATTTTTTACTTTTATACAACGCCTAACTTTCTACATTTATTGAATGAATTTTAATCAACACGTCAACCAACGAATGATAAAAGTACTTTTAGCAACGTATTTTAAGCAACCTTTTTGCAGTGTATACAAGCAATGAGTCTATTAGTGGTGTTCCGCAAGGGTCTGGATATGGCATTTTAATGATAATACCACGAAATACGAACATTCTTGAGTCAGATGTAGCGAAACAAGATGCCAATAAAGATAAAAAGTTGGTCGCGAACATTACAAGTTGGATAAGCAATCAAGCTGCTGTATAATTGACAACAAAAGTTTTCGTTCCATATGCATGATATGTGTCTTGTAGAGATCATAAGAATGACACAACTATATGCGTAAATGGTAAGGGAGATTTACAAGTCGATTCTCCTGATCTTGGTTCGAGGTATATTTATAAGACTCATTATGATAGATATTGCATATTCATTAAAATGGCAAGACCTTCGTGAATTTGCGGTGAGAACAAAATGTTAATACATTCATCAAATATGCAATGTATCTCATCTTCAGTTTAAAAATGCTGTTTGTTTGTGGGTTTGTTTTTTGTTTTGGGGTGTTTGTGTATTGTTTTAACCGGTTCTTAATATATGTGCTTTTCCTATCATCCATCTTTACAGATCAATTTCACTGACGATGACAGTGAAAGTGGTTACTCGGCGCTTCACGTATCTTCGCACGAGGGTAACATAGAGGTTGTCCGAATCCTCGTATCTGCAAATGCTAATCTGGAGATAAAGGACTCAGATGGGGACACCGCCTTGGCATTCGCCTGCTACGGGTATGAAGGGATAACTTGGATATTTTGTTCACCCATTTCTAAAAAACAATATTATATACTTGACAAAAGCGTACTACATTCATTTTTTTTGGTCCCCATTTCATTAGCCAGTTTATAATGGTTTCTTTGGTTTTTCTCGACTCGTTATTAATTATGACTTGATATTAAAAGATGAAATACACCTAGGTCTAATATTTAAGGCTGTAAACTATTCCGTATTGATATAACTTACCACTGAAATCTTTTACAGAAACAAACCGAGTATCACTCGTTTTCTCTTGGAGAAAGGTAGTAAAGTAGACTCTGCGAACCGTCTTGGCAAAACAAGTCTTCATACAGCAGCAGGAAAGGGTCATAGTGCATGCGCAAGCATACTGATAGATCGAAGAGCCAATGTGAATCTGCGAGTAAGTGCTGAAATATTTCTGTCAATTTTACGATTGATTTATTCCTTTATTTTCTTTTTGGCGATATCACTCCACCCATTTGAATATTCTCTGTCACTACGAGGGTCGTTCAATAAATAATGAAAGTGATCATGGTATGGGATGCATGAGTGATTCTATTGAGAGATAATGTGATCAATACAAAGTATGAACCTTTGTCTTTCAATCAATACACTTTTGGATTGTTAGATACCTTTGGTTATGTAACGCCATTAACATAAACACAATAGGTTTCAGACACTGACTGAAATCTGTCAATTATTTGGCTGGATATGTAATATGTTGAATATGGGTTGATTGATACATTTGCGTATATCTCGGCAATGCAAGCATAAAAACAGATAACACTTGGCACATAGTTAGAACACACACTTATCTCTGTTTAACACTTTTTTAGATCTGAATTACTTAATACAAACCAAGAAGGGACCATCTCAAATACGCTTTTATTTAGCAAAATCCGCAATAATATACCTTAGAAAACAACAAAGGATAAAGAACAATAGAGGGATTATAATTTAGAAAAATGTTGTGGGATGTAAAGCAGTAATAGTGGGGATTTCAAGAGGAGCTGTTCATAAAATTTCCTCAAACCATTGAAATTATGTGACGATTACTTTAACAATACATATCTAGTAGCTCTAAAGATAACAGTAATAAGAGAGGTTGTGGCAGCCATCTTTGATTGATACATTCATGTATATCTTCATTTTGACTATTACAATATTTATACACATTGATTTAAGCATTTTTCATTATTTCTGATTAAAATTTGAAGACACAGTAAGCTTTTATCTGGTAAATTTCATGATTTTAGCCATTTTTGGCCCAGTTCAAAATGATCTGCCGTCTGCGCATGCGCATATTTTCTGCAGGTTTTATGCGAATAAGTTCAGATATTTAGTTAGCTATTATATGGAATCTCCAAAACTGGTTAATTGCCAGGATTTTTCCTAAATTGTTTGATTTTCCGCAATATTAGTCATTCACTTACTGGGCATTTTTCAATGAAATTGAAATTGGCTATTTGAAATACTGATATTTGTATACTTTTTATTCAATTGCCTCTCCTTACTTTTTCCTCTTATACTACATATATCAAATTACACAGGGATCACAATTATGGTCTTTTTTATCGTACTTACGCAAAAGAAATTGGGATTTACCTGTTTCTGGTGTCATGTTATGCAATCTTCTTACCACATGTTTCATACAAACAATTCAAATTTACCGCCAAATAACTGATTTAGCAGTGTCCCAAGTGTACTTACTTTGAGACAATGCTATGACGTCATAATTCACACTTAGAAATCCACTGTATTGTTTGAAAGACAAAAGTTCATACTTTGTATTGATCACATTATCCATCAACAGAATCACTCATGCATCCCATACCATGATCACTTTCATTAGTTATTGAACGACCCTCGTATGTGAACAACGAAACCATACTGGTAGCCTACCTATTTGCGGCCATCATGTTTACATAGACTATGAAACAGTTCTTTGATTAACACTTTCCACGCGGTAGGCGTCTGCAGACGACATTCCAAAATGTCACCAAATGTTTCAAAATTGTCAAAATAATTATTAGGTTCCTTACCATTATTTGAAATCACAATGAGAAATGCATTAAAATTAATTACAAACATTCCTAGTATTGGTTCAGTATAAATTCTTGAGATAGGCTTGAAAGTTGGGAAATGTTTCTGAAAATCTGTTTTGAAATAATAAAAACTAATAGCCGCGTTGAAATTGTTAACAATAAATAGACCAAGTTTACACTTTATCATGCTTATACCGCACATCAATTGCATTGATTTAGGATAACGAGGGGATGACGCCAATAATGCAAGCCATTGAATCCGGTGATTCTGCTACAATTGACCTATTGGCCGACCATGGTGCCACGGATTTCACGATCAAAAACAACAAAGGATTCAATGCATTGCACTACGCAGCCTTCAAAGGCAATACACAGTAAGTATATAGTTACAGCTGCTTTCCAATAGCTGTTCCAATCACGTGGATATATAGGAATGTTGTCTCATCTGCTCTCAAATCATTAATGTGCCCATAGAAAAAAGCAAAGTTTTCACAAAAATTGTTATACTGAATAAAATAAAAAATACCAAAACAATAATATCCCTTCCAGATTGCAATTGAATAAACATTCTTCTCACAAAATAAGCTTTGATACCGAGTTTAAAAGCTACCATTTTCTCGGACGCGTAGTTTAACTGTTGCAAAATCACACTATTTTTATTTAGACATAGTCAAATATATGCCAAATCCAGACCAAGTCCGACACCCCTCGGCACCTTCCTACTGTCCTTTGTTGACCGTGTAGTAATATCCCAAGGCGTTATTTAATGCTGTGACTTTCATTTTTATAAATATGAAAACCTTTTTGATTGGATTAATCGTTTTCCCGGACCAGTCGATAATGTTAACCCATAGCCAACCAGTTTTGCACTTTGAAAGGTCAATTGGCTCGATATTTATCAAAGTTTGAACAATTTATTTTATAAAATCTGAAATACTAAGCACTAATTTGTATAACAAATTAAATTCAAAGCTAGAAATTATTTATACAACCACGCTAAAACATGCTAAAACCTTACAATTTGGGTGTGTTGTTTCAACCATCAACCGGCAATTGGCAGACCTACCAACTACCGTCCATGGACAACATGATCACATGCTGGGAACTTGCTTGCAGGCTTCCTGCTTGCCCAAAAGGCACTGGAGTGTTGCCACCACATGAGGTTTTTCATATATTAACTTGGAGCCTGGATGAACAGTACTGAAAAGGAAATTAAAACACGCAAAGCAGTTGCGTGGAGAGCTTGTGGCAAACGTAGTCATAGTCACTATAGTTATGGGAGGCCAAATCACTATCCAGAATGCTTAAAGTAAGACCGTTCATAGCTACAGTAGAATCAGTCCTCCTCTATAATGGATGTGAGGCATGGACAGTCACCCCAAAGCTTGGTAAACAGCTGGACAGATGTTACACTAGAATGCTATGAATCGTGTTCAACATCAACTGGAGACAGCATGTGATAAATGAGGACCTGTACGGGGATATGCCCAAAGTCTCGGACAAGATCAGAGAACGTAGAGCAACATTTGCCGGACACTGCTTCAGAGGGTCCAATGAGCTGGTCATACATTAGGTCATAGTCATACATTAGGTACCAAAACATGGAGTAAGAAAGCGTGGTAGACCAGCCCTAACCTACATTGACATACTATTGCAGGTAGAAGAAATCAAGACAGCTATGTTGGAAAGAAAGATTCGGAGAAGCATCGTGGTTCGGGAAAATCACCCGACCTAACTGAACTGAACTTTATATAATTTGTTATGTTTATAGCGCTGCAGAGCGGATGGCTGGCCGATCAGACCAGAGTATCATTGGGGAGAAGAAACCAGACGGATTTACAGCCCTTCATCTCGCCGCGATCAACAACCACGCCGGTGTAGCAAAGGCCTTAGTTGAACGGGTGTGTACGAATATCACTCTATGCTTGAAACATATATTCTTTACATATTATCTAAGATCCTTTCAGTTTGTTTTCGTTATGTGCCACGGCAATATCTAAAGATTAGCGAAATGAAATACACGATCTGGTCCATATGGAAATATTAGTGAATAAAACCGTGAAAAACCTTAAACTCATGCACGGTTATAATAGCGACTAACGCAGTGAAGCGGGAAAACCAAACTGCCAAGTTTTATATTGTAGTTTTAATATAAACATGTTTATAGGCCAATGGCGCATAAGAAATTTGTCCAGCCCAAAAGGCCTTTAATCGCCTATTTTATTCATGCAGGGAAAAGCTGACATAAACTGTCGTAACGACAAACGTGAGACTCCTCTTCACTTAGCGTGCAACGAAGGCCTGAATGACATGATAGAGTATCTGGTGAATGCCGGTGCAGATGTCAACGCCCAGGATGAAGATGGTGACACACCGCTACACACCATGCTTATGAAGCAGTCTGTTAGAGATATTGTCGGATCAACACCGATGGGACAGGTATAGTTGTGGGATTTGTAATGATCATTTGCCGCTTTTGTCTGATCTGCATCGATTGGACCAAAGTACTAGACCTGGAAGCTTGTCAGCCCTCTGATCAAAGTCATATTCATAATTGCCGCTCGACATTTATTACCGAAGTGGTTATAATACAATTAATATGCCTAACGGGCGCCATTAATGTGAAGTCAGTAATACTGTATATACTATAGACAGAAACTAAGCTCAAAATAAACATGCAATTAGGCAAATCCTCAATTTAGTTGACAAAGTTGCACATTAAATTACACATTCGGGCAATTCCGGGCAGATTTGATAAACTAATATCAACCGTTTGTAACATTGATGAGACCAACACACCAAAGAATGTTTGCGCCTGGTTTAAAAACGATCCGAAAACAGCCAGATTGAATAAAAATGGTTTTTTAAACGTCTATTCATACCTTGCGACAAGAAGGCCTTTGTCACTTTCGTAATTTACTCCACCTGCACCGATTGAGCAAGGACCGGCATGCGCTTGATTTCACCAACGCGCAGGGTAGAATAGTTTGTATAGCCTTTAAGTATGAATCGATCTTTTATTTCCTCAATTCGGAAATTCATTCAATCATCAAATATATGAGCAACACCACGGCAAACCTGATAATGGAGCATGTTTCTATGGGGAACATGCCGTTAATTACCGGTAAGTTTGCCTAGTAGAAACAGCCAGATACCGTTAAGAATCTGTATTTTTGTAACCGCATAGACCTTCACAAACCAGGTTTGGTACCGGTAAGAAACGGCAAGTTTCCCACTAGGGTTGTTGCGGTGACCGTCGAAAATTAATACGGTAGCTATTTGGGCTAAAACATAGTAATGCTGCATTACTATGTTTTTAGCTACAGCATTGCCAGGTCATCTTTCCAAGTCAATATTGGGCCACTTTTTAGTCATTTTCCCCCGTAAAACTGCTACCGTATTAATGTTCGACGGTCACCGCAACAACCCTAGTAGCAACAGCCAGCAGATTAATCTTACCGTAATGTTCTGTGAACCGTATCACGCTGGATTATACGCATTGTGAGGCAACCTTTTTAGGTGGGGTGGTATTGTTTGGTATAACAAAAGATCAAATGTCGTGGGCCATTGACTAAGATCGAAACAGGGGGTATTAAAAACTTACCGGTAAATCTTACCGTTATATCTTACCGTTAACTTTGCAGTGCCCCAGTAGAAACACGCTCATAGATCAGAGACGGGATTAGGAATGGAGTGCTATTTTGTATATATCTGTTAATAAATCCATTGATTCCAGTCGGTGGGGATCATTATGGCCCGTATTCTCGTACGTAGTTAAACACGGTGTCTAACATGGGTACGGGGGAAGTTTAATGCGTGTTGAACCAAACTCGCGCACCAACTGTATGCCTTGAATGATCACTCAACCGTGCCAGGTGCAAGCTCACGTGCGGATCGGTCGATATCTATTGTAACCCATTAGGGCCACAATGAATTAAATACCTACAATCAACGAAGGAGGACCACTCTGGGAACGAGATTTGCAGAGTTAAAATCGTGTATTGTTATAACACGTCGTTTAAAGGATAAACTCACGTTAAAGTTTAGACACGCGTTTAGTTTAAAACCGTGTTTAGTACGAGAAAACGGCCCTTAATCTTTATAAATATAATCGCTGTTAAGAAGGTGTTATGTAAGAGACTCAATGGACCAGTTTCCGGGTCTAGTAATTTCATGATTGGATGTACACACTTCAGAAGAAGGGGTATTATACCAAACTAGCCTCGTGAAGCCTCGAAAATCAGATGCTGGATACATACATCTTTTCATTTTACTTTTATTTACTTATTATTCGTTTCGAAGGTATTGCAGTCAGCATTCTCTCCGGATATATGTTTAACCCATATGAAATATAAGCATAAATTTGAATTAATAAAATAAACGTTACATAAGGGGAAATTGGAAGGTTCAATAGGCTTTCTGAAAAGGAATGTTGCATGAGCAACTCGACCCCTGTAGATTTCTCGACCCAGTAGATTTCATCTACTGTTTTTTATTTAAGCTTTTGCGTGCACTAGACAGTGGGGATACTTCAGCCGGCAACACCGCCGCGGTTGCCATATTCATGATCAAAAATGGCGCCAACATTTATCAGACGAATGACAAAGGCAAAAATGTGCTGGACTGCGTGGCTAATCAGACCCTGGAAAACATGCTGAAACAGGCACATGCGCAAGTCAGGTAATCTACAGAACATGTATGGATGTTTATATTAAGGGGTGGTCGGGGTTATGAAGGTGGATCTTGTTATTAGTCATGTTGTGATGTATAATTGGTTCAAACTAGAATAACGAATGCCAGGGCATAGAAGTATAAATACTGCATATACACCCATCAAAATATGTAAGTTCCCCCTAGCATATACTAGAATATTTCCAAAAATTTTGATGGATTTAAATAATTGTCAGCTAGAAAGATGCACCCAATTGTTAGGCACATTTTGATACCAAATTTGTTGGCCTTGAGACAATGCAACGATAAGAAATCATGCCATTTACCAATTTTTATACAGAAAAAAAGTGGCACTAAATCTCACTGGCTATGGCTGGTTTTGTCCATAAAATTAACAAACAAGATTATGATCTGCTTATTGATTATGATCTGCTTATTGATGTATAATGGACAATCTAGCCATAGCCGGTGGTGCGATTTAGTGCCACTTTTTTTTCTGTATAAAAATTGGTAAATGGCACAATTTCTTATCGTTGCATTGTCTCAAGGCCAACAAATTTGGTATCAAAATGTGCCTAACAATTGGGTGCATCTTTCTAGCTGACAATTATTTAAATTCATCAAATATTTTTGGAAATATTCTAGCATATGCTAGGGGGGAACTTACATATTTTGATAGGTGTATATTTTACTAGGCACATACATGTATACCTTGAAATAGGCTCTCTAACACAAACATCTAACATAAAGTCAAACGTAAGACATGCACCAGATTAGTCTATGCTGGTCAGAGACAGTTGTGTTTTTTAACTTGTCCTATACCTAGTTAAAGGAATTGTTTTATCATTCCGAAACGTCGGTCCCATGTTATTGTGTTGTTTCTTTTGCCTTTTAATTGTCCCATCCTTGGATGTTGTCCTTGCACACCTTTTTAGTCATTTCAATACACCAGATTAGAAAGATAATATCCAAACAAGACCAGACTAAATCGATTATCAGGGGACAAGCAGATATACAGGGTGTATCAACAAAATTAGGACTCTGTTTCATGACGGTGTAATTCTTATTATAATCATTGGACCATGACCAATTTAGTCTCAATGTAAAGCCCAATTAATTATTATGATATCCTGAAAATATGAGATCAATCCGATGCAAAATAAGAAAACTAGCGTACTTTGCGTAAACCATGTCATTTACTGGTTTGTACAATGGGATCTACATGTATAAGACGAGAAAATAACATGGTTTACGTTTCAATACGTTATAATAATTGTCAACATAGTAAATAATCTATCAGTCAATAGCAAAGTTTAGTTTGGTAATCCATTTAATTTTGGCACAAATCAATACTGGCTAAAAAAATCCGCAAAACAGATGCATACATATTCTGTGTAAATTAAAAACGTTTTGTTAAACAGTTCTCGAACCCACTGTGGATGGTTCATTGAGTTACACATCGAGCACTTTCGTCATGTAATACTCGACTGTTACTGTGTGAATTCCCATTGTACATACCAGTAAATGACATGGTTTACTCAAAGTACGCTAGTTTTCTTATTTTTCATCGGATTGATCTCATATTTTCAGGATATCATAATAATTAATTGGGCTTTACATTGAGACTAAATTGGTCATGGTCCAATGATTATAATAAGAATTACACGGTCATGAAACAGAGTCCTAATTTTTTTGATACACCCTGTATAGGGCATGTTATTTGGGTGATATTGGGGAAATATTTGTTGGCAGGGAAGAGGTCTATTCACTCTCAGCAACAAATTTAGGTTATGAAGGGGTTCTAAAACTGTCCTCTATATGGAACCCTAACGGTTCTTTAACGAACCAAAAAGAGTTCTATAAAGATTGTGTAGAACCATGTCTTGTTCTTTTAAGAACCTCTGGGTTCTTAAAAGTTTTAAGAACATTTTGTTATGGTTCCATTCTTGAGAGTTCCATGTAGAGGACAAAAAGGTTCTATGTTGAAACGTTTTTGCTGAGCGTGTAAGAGGTCATAAACAAAGAGACAAAGCTTTTGGGCAACCTTTATTACCAAATTAGATACCAAGCCAAGGATCTAACGAAATCCTCCGAAGAGTAGGATGAAATATAAATGTGTGAGTATAAACCTCTGGTTTTGCCAAGCATACATTTTCATAAACACGGTTTTATTTGTATTTGCATTTAGATCGCGACAACAAGTTGGAGTCCGATTAACAACAAGTGGAGGACAAACAAAGGACTGCATCATTTCATAAGTTTAAAACAGTCACGTGAGCGACGTGCGCGTACGCACGAGTGGAGAAAACATGTAGAGGAAACAAACGCACTACATGCATTATATTATATTATAAATAAGAATCAGCTCTGGTTATTCTTTTTAGGATTTTTTAAAAAAAGGTACGTGCATTACACAAACGACTGACTGCACTACATAAGGAAAAAGTGAGAACTTATCATTTCATCCAAAAACTTGTAGTGAAAGTTCCTGTAATAGTTATTTACTATCACATGGCTTGATATCATTAAATATTGCATGCCTTTTGTAAGTGCAATAGTAAAACATCGCTCGGTCCTATTTGGATTGTTCCATTACATTCGGCGATGACCTCGTGATATAGTTTTTACTATCACACTCTCGGGAATGCAATATCTGTACACTATCTCATGGCTTGAAAATTTAACACCGTATGATCATAGTTAACAAATACAGCATAAATCTATTGTGTGTAAAATAGTAAAACTATATCACTCGGTCCAATTAAGATTGTTCGGCTTCGCCTCGTGTAATGGGAACATCAAAAGTTGACCCCTTTAAAAACATGCTTAGTATCACACCCCAAGCATGCACTTTGCGTATACTACCAAGTAGTAAATTTAATGTAAGGCCAGCATGTAAACCCTTTTTTTCGATTTCAAAACATTCCGACTGTTTAATATTGCGACGAAAAACAAATCTACGAGCCCAACCGACCTGTTTTTACAATGTAGAATTTGGTGAAAATGTGTTAACGTTCAAATTAATTACGATTCATAAATATTTGTTGCTTGTCAAAAAAAAAACAGCAAACAAGTGTGCAGATTGTTTGGATATTTTACGGTCATTTCAAATGCGAAATTGAAAGAAAATAGACGGAATGACCAATAGAACGGGGCTTTTGCGGCACCTTATCACCTCTTGGGTGCTGTTGTGCTGTGTGGGTTTTTGTTGGGCAGGTTGGAAGTCAGTCAGTATGTTATGGTCATTATTTCCCTCTAGTAGTCAGTGTGGCGTAGTAATACACAAACGTATAATGTATTTATTTATACTCATCACAAAAAGTATCGAGATACCAAATGAGCCAATAATTAACGGCCTGAACGTGTATGGATTAATCGAAGCAAATAACCCTGTGCATACTTTTGTTCTGCGTATTTTGACACCTCGATTGATGAGATACGATGTTGCGGAGTGGAGTTATTGTTATTTCAATAGTCGTAGGTCCAGTTTCAAAAGTGACAATCATCCCTATAGAAGCAAATTTTGTACTTTTGAAATAGAACCTACGACCATTGAAATGACAATAACTCCGCTCCGCAACATCGCATCTAAATAATAGAGGTGTCAAAATACTCAGAATGAAATTATGCATTGGGTTATTTGCTTCGATTAATCAATAACCTTTCGGGCCGTTAATTATTGGCTCATTTTTAAGTGTCTCGATACTTTTTGTGAGGAGTTTAAATCAACCTGATGGCAAAATAACCGAATGCTTGGTGTACAGTCATCACAATAAGTAACTGACTAGGTAATAAATGTGCTGATAACTTTAAAAGTATAACTCCTACATAAACATATTAAATTATAAACATTTCTCTTCTTGAATTTGAGATATTACACGCTCAGAATGGCAGATTATTAAGGAAGTTACAATCCTAAATGTACTGTCAAGTCTGATTCTCATTTTCACATTTTCATTTTCAACTCGGGGACTCATAGTAGGGTCATAATCTTAAATTCTGTGACCATTTTCTCAATACCTTGGTTTCTTGGTGAATTTGTCAACTAGAACCATTTTAGAAGAAAATGAGCTCCTATGTCCCTCTCAAAAGTGACGGGAATCTAGTTTATAGCTCAAATTCCAAAATGGCCGCCATACAGGGGCCCGAAAATTCAAATGGTTTCAATTAAGCTAAAAAAGCATATCAAATTGTTCGGCTGAGCGCAAGGATTCCGAAAAAGTATAGTTTGTCCTACTTCCGATGTTTGGTTAACGAGTTATCGGGTAAAATGTAAAAAGGTCGTTGACCTTTGCATATGGGGTCAAAATTTAAACATGCTTCGATTTTGATAAACAATATCTCATATTGTTCGTATGAACACAAGGATTCTAGAAATTGTATTTTTTTGACCACCGGGAATTTTTTGTGCGGGTCAAAAGGTCAAGGTATATTGACCTATATGGAACCTGACCTTTTGACCCCTTTATAAGGTACAACAGACACTCTAGGTCGTAAAAACTATAATTTCTGGAATCCTTGCAATCAGACGAACAATTTGAGATATCATTTGTCAAAATCGGAGCAAGTTTAAATTTTGACCCCATATGCAAAGGTCAACGACCTTTTTACGTTTTACCCGATAACTCGTTAACCAAACATCAGAAGTAAGGCAAACTATACATTTTCAGAATCCTTGTGCTCAGCCGAACAATTTGGTATGCTTTTTAGCTTAATTGAAGTCATTTGAATTTTTGGGCCCCTGTATGGCGGCCATTTTGGAATTTGCGCTATAAACAAGGTCCCCGTCACTTTTGAGAGGGACATAGGAGCTCATTCTCTTCTAAAATGGTTCTAGTTGACAAATTCACCAAGAAACCAAGGTATTGAGAAAATGGTCACGGAATCCAAGATTATGACCCTACTATCAGACCGGCAAATTATTGATTACTGGTAGTGGTAGTGCCAATTCACCCGTCGATGGCTTGGTTGTTGGATAGTCGGCCAGTGGCATTGTTACGGTTAATCAATACGGCACACACGCTTTACCTGTCGTACTCTCCCCATGTTGAAAAGAAATTGTTAAAATGAAAATCAGACTTGCCCTAACATTTGGGATCGTAACTTCCTCATTAATCAACCATTCTTAGCGTGTATTATCTAAAATTCAAGAAGAGACATTTTTCAACAACTTTATAATTAAATATGTTTATGTCGGAGTTATACTTTTTGAGTTATCAGCATGTTTATAACCTGGTCAGTTACTTATTGTGATGACTGTATATCTTTTATATCAAAGCATGGTCATTGTAGGATTGAATAAGGGATTATTATTATCATCTCTGTAAAGTATAGTAAACTAATACTAAGGCTTTTATTTAAAAACTTTTAAAAATCATATATACGGATTTAAACGGATATTGTACGAGCTTTCTACTTAACTTCTAACTTCTTAAACTAGGGATACGCAGTAGTGTTGAATAATTACTTTTGTTATATAATTTACTTCAGAATTCAAGATGATCATTAATAATGGTCATTTTTGCTGTGGCCAATCATGAAATCACGGAACAAGCCTTTATGCCCATCATTGGCATATTTATAT
Source organism: Ophiura sarsii (assembly GCA_035610835.1). Classification (NCBI taxonomy): domain Eukaryota; kingdom Metazoa; phylum Echinodermata; class Ophiuroidea; order Amphilepidida; family Ophiuridae; genus Ophiura; species Ophiura sarsii. The sequence continues at coordinate 7,648,496 of CM069444.1, read as the reverse complement.
TGTGACTGTTTATAGAGCTTTATAGCTGGGGAGCATACATGGTTTTGAAACACATTGAAACACATGTGACCTTCTACCCTAAATCAAGGTCAATCAACCACCAAAGTTGGCAAGGATGTCCACTTAATGTCAGCAACTTCAACGAACATTTGGTATAACTCCCTGTGTCAGCCTCGGTCCCTCGGACCGGGACCGGAAAACCCATTGCTCCCCAACTACCAATGTGAAATACTGGTCTAGCTGTGACCAAAATATTTGAATTGATGTTTTGTTGTACAAAGAGGACTGATTTGTCTTAATCCTTACAAATGTAAGTTCATACTTGTTATACAAATGTAAACATTTACAAATCCCAGTTTGTATCAAAAGTGAGGGCGCAGCCTCCAAGACATCACTGAATAAACCTGTAATTGCCGACACAATAAATATATAACAACGGCTAAATGAAGCGAACGCCGGGGACCACATTTGCATTAACTATTCCATGACCGTTTCTTTTTGGTACCGCTAAATCTTTTGAAAAGTGATGCAAAACAGGAACTCAGTGGAGTTTTCCTATAAAAAAAATGGAGAGTGTTTTACTCTGGTTTTTACTGTATATAATTGCTCTCCGAATGCCGAAAGGATCGAGCCCTCTACGTGACGAAAGAAAAATATATAACTTGCAATTGAGGTGTTTTGGATTAGCGGCCATATTTTTCAGAAAGGAGATGCACCTGTTCCATGAATCATGATTGGTAACACGGTTCATGCAATACATTGGACGTTATGTACCAATTCAATTGAACGTAGAATAGGTCGGGTGCGATTCCCCTTTGTAGTCCGTACCGCTTGGTTTACATGGAGAACTCTATAATCAATGTTAAGATTGCAACAATGTATCATGTATGACACTTTATGACAAAATAACTTTGAACTATTAAAGGGGTCTGTAATATAATTTGTTGCTTATTCCATTAATTGGTATAACTAGTTGTAAATAAAGAAATCCAAAAGTGTAGTTATCCTTCTTTACTTTTTATCATGCATTATGATTTTATGAGTACTATCAACGAAAACTGTTCTTGTGACACTGTGCTTGTGACACTGTGCTTATGACACTGTGCTTGTGACACTCGGCTTGTGACACTGTGCTTGTGACACTGTGCTTGTGACACTGTGCTTGTGACCTAAACTTCGTGTGGAGTGCATAGAAAGGCGCTAAAAATGGCCGGAGAAACTGGAACTATCGTTCATGTAAGCGCTCCTATCACAACATCACACATTGAAACCTGCTAATACATCATGCTTCGTGATTCTGAACGCGAGAGACCCTGGCGTTTCTTCACCATCGTGCCCAGATATCCAAGTCCGGTAATATTGAGTTGAAACGAGCCTTTAATACCGGAGAGAACGAGGCTACACGAGTGAAATAACGGTTCCACACATGCTCGGATAATACTGGTGACTGCGGTTGTGACGACACGCGCAAACATGAAGAGGACCTTGAGGGCGGGCTGTGCACACCATGTGATTACGAAAGAAACAACACCGAAGACTAATCCCCACACGATGGCCAGTATCGTACCGAAGATGGCGCTGTAGAAAGTGTAAACACCCCGCTGTGAAAATAAATGGCAATTAAGAATCGTCTGTGGTGAATACCAAACTAGCTTTATCATTGTGATTGCCCCCTTTCAATTATCCATTATGCAGAGCACGTGACACTTCAGATCCGTCTGAAGTGACATGCTCATCCGGCTATCGCATCGATGTTTTGAGAAAGTGGAGAAATGAACCGGAAATGGAAGCATTGTAATGGGTTGTATCAGAAGCTACATATCTAGATTTTACGTAAAATGGCGCGAAAATATATTCAGATTTCGTGAATTATGTTGTAAAAGTCACGATCAATTAATTCAATTGTAACCATATTCTTAATGATTGACTTTGTATTATAAACGCAATAGAGCTATCAATAAAGCAGTGGAATGTTTCCCTTTAGGTAGATGTGACAATTGCACTGATTGCGTATACATGTACATAAATTGAATGTCTGCCCAAGAAAGATTGATGAATTACATAAAAACTCCTCCTGTTTCAGAAGTGATAACACAACATAGAGACTAACACCTTCATTTGTAGACGGTGAAGTGTAAACTATAACTAGTGTCATGTCACGAATAGAATAAATGACATAGCACCCTCCCTCGGTGATATCAGTCCAGCACCGGCTAGGCGTTAATGTAATACTGTAATTAGATTCAGTTAGATTGGAGATCCGGCCAGTAAGGTCGCATTGTAAACGATGGAGTAAATAAAGGATTGTGTTTGTAAAACTAGATGAATGAAGCGAGTGCAGTCTACCTCTGAGGACTAGTTTACCCCCGTGACAAGATGAGGATGTATAATCGTCACACTAGTTTCCTACTTTATTTACTACTACAGTGATAATTGAAGATTCACCCACACCTGTTCATTTCCATGGTGGGGATAGTGTATAGCATTATAGAATTAATAAACTACATTTTCATCGTAATCAAAGAAACGCCAACCCTACTACCATGACTACAATGTATTATATGAGGCTCACCTGTGTCCACATAAATAGGGTCCTGTGCAGATTATATAAGGTCTCTGGTATTTCTGTCCCTCGTGGTTCACGAAAAACCTCTATAAATGTTATCTATAGAGTAAAGGAACGTGAAATGATTATTATGTGCACCAAAATGTTAGATTAATGTGAAATAATGTCCTCCAATAATGGACATTGTGATTTTACGCAATTGCTCCATCGACAAAGTGTTTTATTAATTGCCTTGGTTTGCAACCGTTTTTCAGAAGAATAAGGGACTAGATCCTTCCATATATATTGTGCACCTTTTAGAAGAATTTTAGGCAGGTAACAACACATAAGGAGATTACATAACGATATCTTTCACCTGTAAACATGTAAAGCTTATCTAAAACGTATTGTCACAATTTAATAACAAACTTTGCCATATAGGTTCATGCACTGAATCCTCGACAATGAACAATTGAATACTGATGATTTGAGTGCTAGTCAATGAATTCTAAAATAAAAACAGAAAATGAACATTTATCAAACCAACCACATTGCGAAATCTTCCCAATCGATGCACTGCACTGCCAGACAACGATGGACACGAACGGCCGTCAATTTTGAATTTCCGTTGGTTTCAATGTAACAATGGATTTTGATTATATGACCCCATAAAATTCATCACACGTTGGAGCTAAATTATTTCATCCTAAAACCGCTAGAGTTGGATAACCAACTCCAGTGTCAGTATCATTTTTTTGAATTTAATCCGTTGTTAAGCGTTCGTCCCATTCACTTGATCACGTAATCTCGTTCGCATATTTTTAACTGAATATTCGTGTCCAGCGTTGTCTGTGCACTGCCGTTAAAAATCAGCGCCCTCTACGTTACACTAGCTCACCTGTACTGGAGCTGTCAATTTGTAAATATCATCCGATGGAGGAATAATAGGAATGTCAGCCTTCAATGTCGCTGCTTCATCCCGTGATGCTTCACCGGTACCTTCACGAATGATAACTGAGCCACGCCCATGTCGGCGCGATCCTTTGTTCTCCACGTGTTGTTGCGTTAAAATATGCGCAGAATCCGATTGCGTCTCTGATACAGTATGGTAGGTAGGTGCTGATAGTGGGAATTCGGGTCCAGAGTATGAGGCACTGAATGACTGCTGATGAGATGGTATCTTGTCATGATCAGAAGTATGCGCTATTCCACTAGCCATTTTGTGCTATAAAAAATGTATAAAGTTCATTAGATAGTGTAACTTATGATGCGGCATTCATACATTATTGTAGTATTTATTTATATTGAAAAATCAACCTAAACAACCTAAAGTACCGGGGGGGGGCCAAAATAAAATATATTTCCTGGTTAAAAATTTGATCAAATTTTACCATTTTACCATAAAGACACTATGAATAAGGAAGAGGAGGCTTACAAGTTGAATAACATTTACGACCAACTGATTGAAACTCCGCCCTCTATCGGCGAGAATCGTGCCTATAAAACCAATAGGACAAATCAGAAGGTTGCCAGTCAGATGAAGACTCCAGCTCCAGTAAGGAGTCGAAACGTAACTAGTATAAAGTACGATTTATTGGATTCGTCAAAAGAACAATTTATTACATATTTATGAACAATCCTGATGGATCTATATCAAGTTATTGTTATAAATGTTTTCCTTTAAAATATCACTGTCTCAAGAATATCTCAAATTTATTTAAACAAACTTTTGAGTACTTCCCATTAATTTTATTATAACCCCAGTATAGCTAACACAATAGTTCAATGGATTCCCTATGTTTTCTATCAATTTGCAGCTTGCAAGGTGTTCTTATACTTTTGGTTGCTAGTGTACAAAGCCCGCTCTTACGTCAATGAATTGTAATGCGTGCATTCGAGTTTGTGTAAGAGACTATAATTATATATAGCAGAACTACGGCGGAATATGCCAGGGATTATATAATTATGGGATAGGTCACTCCCAGAGACTATAACTATGGGACAAGTATCTCGAAGGCAAAAGTCCCCCGTCTGCTATGCGCAAATTCACGGGTGAAGGTTTTATAGGGGGCGCACTATCATGGTCGTAGCAAACCAGACGACCTAAGACATGGTGGATTTTATCGGCTCAAAACATGATTTGTGGCACAGAAATAGTACATCAATGGTAAAAAAACAGATTTGCTTTGATGATAGCAGAATTCAGTTCTTATATGACACGAAACATTCATAATTGGTTATTTGAAATTGATTTTTACGTGAAACAAAATACGAATTTTAAATTGTGGATGGCTTCGTCTGACAGTGACAGAGGAGGGGCGTGGCGTTATTTGCATTTATGAATATCGTAATCAGATCAGTTGGGAAGGACGGTGGATCGCGACGATCACATCGTGTGAGGTCATGAATAGTCATAGATGAATATTCATTCACAACGAATGATTGACAGTTTACGCTTAACTTCCGGGTGAAGAACTGATAGAGTGCGCTATATTGTGAACCAAATCTCAAAAATGGGCAAATAGGGTGTTACATAGGCCTGTCACTCCTCAGTCAAATTTCGCCTACTAAAACCAAATTCACGGGTGAAGGTTTTATAGGGGGCGCACTATCATAGACGTAGCAAACCAGACGACCTAAGACGTGGTGGATTTTATCGGCTCAAAACATGATTTGTGGCACAGAAATAGTACATGAATGGTAAAATAAAGCTGATTGTGATTTAGAGTAGAACTGATTTGCGTTGATGATGGCAGAATTTAGTTCTTATATGACACGAAACATTCAGAATTGGTTATTTGAAATTAATTTACGTAGAACAAAATACGAATTTTAAATTGTGGATGGCTTCGTCTGGCAGTGACAGAGGAAGGGCGTGTTGTATTTACATTTTATGAATATTGTAATCAGATCAGTTAGGAAGGACGCCGGATAGCGACGATCACATCGTGTGAGGTCATGAATAGTCATGACTGAATATTCATTCTTAACGACTGATTGACAGTTTACGCTGTAACTTCCGGGTGAAGTACTGATAGAGTGCGCTATACTGAACCAAATCTCAAAACAATGGGCAGATATGAGAGTCAACTGCCTGAATATGCACAACGCATTCAGTCAGTCGTTAGCATGGTTTATAGCGCACACAAAAAGTGTTCACTGTGAAAAAAGTGTTCACTGTGCAAGTCAGGTAGTCTAATTGGATGTGCATACTAATTAGTTTCAAAGAGGCGACTTATTCCAAACCCTTCTTATTTCATCATGGTTAAGTCTCATGGGCTAATCACTATTCACGGGATAATCCGGGCGCGGATCCAGCCAAGTTTTAGGGGGGGGGGGGTGAATTTGTGCTGGTACCATCTTAGCGGTGCTCCAAGTTATGCTCGGACAGGGGGTGTCTGAGGGGGAGGTGCCCTCCTCAGAAGTAGAATTTTTTTAATTTTCGAACTCATTTGGTGCGATCTGGTGTATACTTTTGACGAAAATGTTATCGAAAAGCCACTTCTTCATTTCCAATAAATATTTTGTTTTTTATCAATGCAAGAAAGAATGAGCGTATCAAACTGATATTTTCTTAATTTAAGTATATATAGATGGTTTAAAAGCTCGAACAGGGGGAGTCTGAGGGCGGATATGGCCCCCTCGGAATTGGATTTTTTTTCTTCATCAATTTTCGAAGTCATTTGGTGCGATCCGGTGTATACTTTTGACATACATTTTATCGAAAAGCCACCTCTTCATTTCCAATCAATACTTTTTTATCAATGCAAGAAAGAAGTTAAACATATGCTGATATTTTCCTAATTTAAGTATAGATTGTTTAAAAGCTCGAACAGGGGGGAGTCTCAGAATTGGAAACATTTTCAATTTTCGAACTAATTTGGTGCGATCTGGTGCTAGTGTTGAGCATACTGATATTTTCTTAATTTAAGTATAGGTTGTTTAAAAGCTCGAACATGGGGGGAGTCTGAGGGGGTGTTCCCTCCCCCCCCCCCCCCAGAAGTGGAAATATTTTCAATTTTCGAACTCATTTGGTGCGATCTGGTGTATACATTTGACCAACATTTTATCGAAAAGCCACCTCTTCATTTCCAATCAATGTATTTTTTTATCAATGCAAGAAAGAAGTTGAGCATATATACTGATATTTTCTTAATTTAAGTATAGATTGTTTAAAAGCTCGAACAGGGAGGAGTCTGAGGGGTCAGAATTTGATTTTTTTTTTTTTCAATTTTCGAACCCATTTGGTGCGATTTTTGTATGTACTTTTGAGCAATATTTTATTGAAAAGAAATCACTTTATTTCCGATCAATATTGGCTTTTTATATAGGCCTATACCAGAAAGAAGTTATACTATAGGCCTAGTTACCTTCAAAATATCAGATTTCTCGTCAGCGTACGTACGCGTATCCCGACCAACTTCCAATAATCTCCAAACGTTCTTATGTCCTTCGCATGCCTCCCCGCCCGCCTTTAGGAAAAATGTATTTTAGATCCCAGATTCTGGACTGTACTAGTATCGTTCGATACTGGAAGTTACACCCAGTATCGTTCGATACTGGTACAGTTAGTTAGTTAGTGTTCCGTTCCAGTATGGGCCGATATACCTGGCGATACTGGAACATAATTATTTATGTACCTTTATCGTTCAATACTGGGACAAATGACCGCCCGATACTAAAACATTTTAACATTTTAAAAAACGTTCCAGTATCGACCAACTGGCAACTCTATATGTTCCAGTATTGAACGATACTGGTATACCAATATCTGGGACCTAAAAGTACACTTTTTCCCACTAATGTAATACAATGTTATAACATTATTCAAATACTTACGTTACCTGCTTTGTTGATATCAGATATGATCGTATATTCCAGGCAAGCGTCTGCAACGAATAGCAACGGAGGTGTTTGTTCGCAACTAATTCATCGTCGCTAGATCGAGAGTTTAATTAAATCTCTACCGAAATACGAGAATCCATCATGATCTTAATCAATCACATTGCGATACTAACTCAACTTGTTGGATAACGGTCAAGATTTCCAAGTCACAAATCCAGAATATGAGGTACAATCAACATAACTGGCTCATTAGGCGACAGATAAACCCTGGTCTACGGCCCGACGGACCCATAATTTGAGGATTTGTTTTATTTCGAAATTGTTAAAATTTTGAAAAAGAAAACAAGCAAATCTACTCAGTCATGTCTAATTCAGCGTTACGGTAATGGATAAATCTCCAATTACAAATGATAGCCGAATGGGTCGAATTCTTGTTAAAAGATAAATATCATAAGTTATTTTTCTTGAAAACCATATTAGTTAAGACATGACGTATATGTGAAAACTGAATTAAAAATATTATGTGAAATCTGAATTAATAATAAATACATGCACAAATCTAAAAATGTTTTATAAAGCACTGTTACATACAGTGAATTTGAAAAGAGCAAGTATATTCAAACACATTTAAAATATTGTTTCTTGAAAATCATATAAGATAATACATCACATATGTCAAAACAGAATCACAAATGATTTGCATTTTAAAATACAATAGCAATAAATAAAATTAAAAATATATTTGTATCGCGTAATGTGCATTCATCTACTCACAAATACCTCTGTAAATACAGTATACACGGATAGAACCAGGCATCTTTAAATATCTTTTTGGAGTCATAGTTCTTAAAGTACCAAAGCTTAATCGTGTATCATCTCAACATCTTTGTCAGCATCTTTGTTAAACCCCTTCAGTCATATGACCACTTTTCTTTTCTTTCTTTATTCTTCTTCTTCTTTCTTTTTTTTTTTTGAAGGGGGGGGGGGGGGCTCAAATGACAGCAGATCATCATAGTTAATGGGCAGGTCTTTTTGCTGACCAAAATGTTGTGATAAAATCAAGCATCAAGCTCTGGTGTTTATCTTTAAGGAAGATTATTTCAAAATGATATCTATTATTTGCTTATCAAACTTATAGAATACTGCATAATCTACATACTGCTAGTTTCCTGCATTGAACACAACCTCTTTACAATTTACAATTGACACAGAACAGACAGCCATTTTGGTGGTATTTTTGCTACTATATATTTTATCATATCTTAAAACAATCAAGACGAGAGACATTTACTTTGGCAATGAACAATACTATACAGGCTTGTGTAAAAGAATACAAAATTCTGAACAAAGTATCATGTGAACTATCAACTTTGGTAGGGGTATGTGTCGCTGGGAACTTACACTATTTCCAAACTGGGGACTTGAAAAATTAGAATCGTATGCAACATTATATTTTGGAATCTGAATTGTTTTAAAATTTGAGGCTATGGAACATAGGATATGTAATTTGGGTTGAACTAAGGGGGGAACTGAAACACATTGCAAATGGGTGTCATATGGAACTGGGAAACAAATTTGGCTTGTAACTTTTACAAGCTACCTGCCTTACAGGATGGTATCAAAAATGTGAAGTTCCAGCCCTCCATAAGGTCCACAGTTATAAGTCAGTTTTTATCTCTCTCTGCCCGTAATCCAAACATTCATATCAAATGTTAGCCTATGTATGTGTCACGCATGTGATACACAGCTCCACGCATGTGATACACAGCTCCACGCATGTGATACACAGCTTCACGAATGTGATACACAGCTTTACCCAAGCGAGATTATGGATGTGCGCCTAGCCAGCAGCCGGCGTAGATGAAGCGAAATGATTGTGACGATTTCCCAACGACAGCGTAATAATAAATAGGCTACAGCGCCATGAGCGTCGCTTGCGACGGATACCGGCGATATATAAATGTCCATTATTATTATTATTATTATTATTATTCACACTTGTGATACACATCTTCACGCATATGATACACAGCATCACGAATGTGATACACAGCTCCACGCATGTGATACACATAACACACCCAATACACAGCTTCATGCATGTGATACACAGCTTCATGCATGTAAACACACCCCACACTTGTGATACACAGCTTCACGCATGCGATGCAGTGTGCCTATTGCATGCATGCTCTCTTACATACATCTCTCCTAATTAATTCACTGCTGTATAAGGAGGCGCTCCAATTTGGAACTTATCAAAATGTAATAATTTCTCAATATTTTACTTTTTATTTAAAGATACATCCACCTGTTCCACATCTACTTCTGTCTTCTTCCAGGATAATATCACCTTGCCAACATTCCTCCTATCTGCTATGTACTTCATGGCATCACCAGCCTGTAAAAGAAAAGATTGATAAGAAAAGAATTATCAGTATCGGTATCAGTTTCAGCATGATCAGTATCAGTATTAGTTTCACCATACCATAATCGAATGTCATTGCAATTAAATCAGTACAAATAACATAATATAATATAGTTGCCCATGATGAGTTGTGGTATAATTATCAAAATAATGGCAATTTCAAAATGCATTGTTAAGTGAAAAAGAAGTGAAAGGTGTGACTCACTATGACCAATGATGTTTCACCACCACACTGGTAGCTTCATCACACTGTTACCTTCACCACACTGGCTCTCTGACTGATTCCTGCTCACTTTAGCTACTGTACCGTTACCTGTCGTAGAGGGCATGGGCGAGGTTCGTTTTGGAGTCAAGCTTCAGGACAATCAAATAGAGGTCAACAAATTTGAAGCCAAACCATGCACCAGATAGAGCCTCACATAAAACATCAGTCAGAGAACAATTCAATTCCGCCATCACCATGATCACTGTCTATGTAGCGGCTACAAATCACAAAATAGTCTGGAAGGAGGGACACTATATGGCTCAAGAAAGCTATCCGGATCAGGCAGAGAAATGAGCAAACATGAAATAAAGATTAAAGAGGGCCTACAAATTGCATAATACTTCTGATCAACTCATCCTGTCCACGCCATCTACGGCGGGTAGCTATAAAAAAAAACAAGTGAGCAGAGTAGAGAGTGGCCAGTCTGATGAAGGTACTAGTGTGGTAGTGACAAACGTCATTGATCACAGTGATAGCACTTTTCAGAGTCACCAGCTTTCCAGTTGACAGCGATTAGTTCATTGATTTGGCTCTTTTCAAAGCCACAGATTCTTCAGTAGGAAAACATCTACCTTTACCGCTTCGGACAAAGGAAGCTCAAATAACAAGGACCAGTCATTGATCAATTTGGTCCTGGAAACTTGAGAGCTAATCCTTAGGAAAGCTTGACAGCCGTGTGTCCGACAGTTAACCTTCTATAATTCTTGATCTATATGTTATGACTATCCAAAGTATGAATTAGATCTACCTACGTTTTCAAATGGCCATACAGAATCAACCTGTGGCTTCACATGCCCTTCTCGGTACAACCTCAACAGATCATTAGCAGCATCTTTGACATCCAAGAAGGCCAGATGAAACCCTGCAATTGATTTATTGTCTGCCAGCATGTGCAGAGGTGTGAAGGACGCTAGACTTGTGTGCTCCCCACCCAGGAGATTGGCAGCACCTGTTAGGTTTCAATAAAGACAATGGTGAGTTTATATAAACATGATGGTCCGTATGCACAAACAGTTAGACTGGGTCTAAAGTTAGACCTGGTCTAAGTGGATTTTAGTTTTGTAAAATGCACACCTTTCAGTGGCGGATACAGGGGGGGGGGGGGCTTTGGGGGCGGGCGCCCCCCGTAAAATTTTACAATATACCTTTTTTTGTGTACGCGCCCCCGTAAAATTTGACAATATACCTTTTTTGTGTACCACTTTACCTTTTTCAGAGACATAAGTAGGTTCCGTCGGTACATTTGCCACTTGTACCCTGGGATTTTTTTGCCGGTTTTGGGACAACCACATCGCTCAAAAAATTTCGCACGGTCAAAAAAAATCGCTCACAAAATTTCGCACGGTCAAAAAAAATCGCACAGTACATGTACTACACGTACTATTTTGCCTTATTTGACTATTTGGGCTAAATATACACACAAATAACCACCCGTAATCTCGGTCTTTTATCATTATTTTCCTATTTTCTTTTTTTTTCTCCTTTTAATTTTTTTTTTAGAGGAGCTGGGGGGCGGGGGCTCAAATGGGCTTTTTCCGTCAGGGGGGGGGGCATTTGCCCCCCCCTGCCCCCCCCCCCCCCCCCTGAGCTACGCCACTGATCTTTCCAGGGAACGCCCTCAACATCGAAAAAAAATAGAAAGCAGATTTTCTTGCAGATTTACATTTCTGATCATAAATCATGCACACTTTCCAAGTTACAGGGCGATACGATTCTTAATTACTTCAAAATCATGGTTTTAGAGTGAAAATAAACTGTCGGAATCCCGACAGTTTATATTTTACACTCTAAATTCACTCTAAAACCATGATTTTGAGGTAATTAGGAATCGTATCGCTCTGTAACTTGGAATGTATGTATGATTTATGATCGGAAATGTAAATCTGCAAGAAAATCTACTAAAAAAAAATCATGAATAGAGGGTGCTCTCTGGAAAAGATCACATAATATGCCTTTAAGTAAACTGGTCAAACAAAATTGAGACATTTATTTTCAAACACCAATTTTTACAATATTTCGTGATATATTCATATTCATATTGTGTTTTATATCAATGAAAAGCTGAAGATATGATACTCTTTCCAACGATACCTCATACGTTGCAATCACTTGTTTTGGTGCTTAGCCACCTGTTTGTTAATGTGGGGAGGTCTAATTCAAAATGTGCCAAATGTACCACTATTTCGTGCCCAAAAGAACAACTCGGTCATCTGTTCAATGAAGTGTTATATTGACAGCTACACTACACACTGTTTAAAACGTTTAAACAACTGTCGTTGTTAAAGTTCCCGAATATTTATATTAGTAGAGTCATTATCTTGGATTCCGTGACCAATTTCTTGATACCTTAGTTTCTTAGTGAATTTGTCAACTAGAACCATTTTAAGAGAAAATGAGCTCCCATGCACCTCTCCAAAATGGCCGCCATACAGGGGCCCAACAATTCAAATGGCTTTAATTAAGCTAAAAAGCACACCAAATTGTTCGGCTGAGCACAAGGATTCCGAAAAAGTATAGTTTGCCCTACTTCCGATGTTTGGTTAACGAGTTATCGGATAAAACGTAAAAAGGTCGTTGACCTTTGCATATGGGGTCAAAATTTAAACTAGCTCCGATTTTGAAAAACAATATCTCATATTGTTCGTATCATCACAAGGATTCCAGAAATAGGGGTTTTTTTTACCACCAGGAATATTTTGTGTAGGTCAAAAGGTCAAGGTACACTGACCTATATAGAATCTGACCTTTTGACCCCTTTATAAGGTACAACAGACACTCTAGGTGATTAAAACTATCATTTCTGGAATCCTTGCAATCAGACGAACAATTTGAGATATTGTTTTTCAAAATCGGAGCAAGTTTATATTTTGACCCCATATGCAAAGGTCAACGACCTTTTTATTTATGGGCATAAAGTCCCTCGTAATATGGCCAAATATTTAAGGACAGGCTTTCATGAACAGTAGAAATATAAACCATTAGGTGAAGAAATCAGGTCACGAAACTTAAATTTAACTCTGATAATTATAGGTCAATAAATGAGTATGTGTTGTTTCGAGAGAAATTAGACAAATCAATGCACGCGCGCTGAAGTTGATGTGTGAATAATGGCACGACCCGCAGAGGGATTGCCATTGTGAGCATATCAACATTGTCGCGAATTGCATTAGACACTTTCAATTTATTCCGCGTATTTGTGTTTGCATTCTGATTGGTTCGACACTACTAAGAGTGTATGAATAAACACGAATGAATACCTACCAAATGAAATTAATTTCCCCAATGGTTTTAACAGGTCATATCCTTTCCTTGTGTCAGCTCCTGATAGTGGATCCAGAACGATATCAACACCTATATTATATGAGGAGATTTTATTGCTCAAATTAGGCCTGTCATCACATACTATAAGACAAGTAATTTATTTTGTACCCATATCGAAAACATAGCAGATTAGCTGATGGCTATCGGGTGGGGTGTTGATCACCGGATGACCACACGTTGAAATTGACGTGCAAATTAGGTAGTAACGGGTAACTACCCGGTAAAGTTTTGGAGAGCAAAGTTTGTTTTTTGTTTGTTTACACGATCGGTCCATACGAACACACGCTTGGGTCCTGAAGGGATCAAACTCTAACACATTTATTGGGCTGGGCTTTAAAGCCTGTATAAGAATGCTGGCTGAATGAAATGAAAGTAAGAAAAAGTTGGATGAAAAAATAAGGTAATAAAGTGAGCGACTCCCAACAAGACATAAGAAAAGAAAAGCCTTGATCTCATTTGCCACACATAGTGGGAAAAGCTGTTCATATTGCGGATCGATCGGGTATCCCCCCCCCCCCCCCCCCCGAAAGAACGGATGGTTAGCGGGTACAGTGCAACAGCATAAATTACCAAATATTGAATTATAAATATAGTGCCTCCTGAGTGTTGTACAACCATGACAACTTCAATCCTAAGTATGTGTATCATATATAATCAAAACAGCTTTGTTTTAAAATTCTTTGTGTTGTCTTTGTGTGATTATCGGCATTGTTACATTTCTTATTAAACCTGATTTCGGATTGGCCGATACTTGATTATCCATACACGCTAATCCAACCAGCTACTGGTACTTGCTTTTATGGCCTTGACTATTTAGACTTACTACAGGCCTTTATGATGGTAGGCTTGCATGTCAGCACACAGTCACCTAAAGTAACATACACCATTATGCTTAAAACCCTTGACTGCACACTGCTGAATGGCATTTCAAATTTCTTGTAGCGCGGATTTCAAAACATTGGTCCCTTAGCGTGAGCATGTCCTTGAAGATTGCTTCTATTGTTTGCGTGCATGGCTGGACAAATATTAATAGACTTTTGCCAAGTCTGTGCACAGTTGTACAGTTGTATGAAATACATTGTTATTGTAAGAAAAGTTGCAAACTTAATGTATCTAAAGTTTTGATTAATATTAGAGAAAAAGACAAATGAAATTGAGAAATTTGGCTTGACCATTTTATTAAGCATAATTTAAGGATTCATTTGAAACCTGACATAACTTAATTGGGCATACAAAAAGTGGTTCAAAATTATTCCCTTTAACGCCTAATTAATTAATTAATTACGCGCATAAATTAATTACACAGCAAACATGTTAGCGAATGGCTTGACAGATTTGTGTGGCTAACCATAAACATCTTTCTCTGTGATTATAGTGTTTATTGCATGTTTAATTCATGATAAAAATACAAAAACACCATATGTGGTTTTAAGAATATACAACAAAAAGTACTACTTAATAATTTCAACGAGTTTGGTCATTTATTTTAAAGGCTTAATTAAGACAGATGTTGGCTTTTTTTTAAAAAACTAACGACAATTGTTATTTCTTTTTCAGGCAGAATTGTTGACAATGACGAAAACTTCATATCCTGTGAATTTGGTGTTAATGGCATGTATAGTTTTTGCTGGAAATTACAAAAAGCAAATTGTTAATGTATTTCTTTATAATATGCTAATTATATATGCAAATAAGTTCAAACTATTTTTATTCTCTATGAAATTGAATCACCAAGTTGTATTCTATAATATAATATAGTCTCCTTGTCTTACATATTTACATAAAGGGTTCAACAAAAGAAAGTATACCACTTTGTTTATGTCATTTTGAGTAACTTTCAATTTGTTTCTGACCAAACAGGCTAAATAAGCATTTAGATGAATCTTTTAGGCATAATTTGATACCAAATTTGCCTCCTAACAACAAAGATAAACCATGATTAGCACCATTTATTAAAGGAAAATATCCAATTTTCAAAAGTCGCATTTCGAATACACAGCACGAGAAGAAAACACCAATATTGGGGTCTCTCTGTGTGTTTGTATAGCCAGGATTGATGGCCTGTCGATCGCACAGCGCATCAGTTTAAATTTGAATTAGCCCGCGCATTGAGGGATATGCGCGGTGATCAGTACGGGATAAATACGGCATATGTGTGTGTTAACAATTGGTCCTTTCTTCTCGTGCTGTGTATTGGAAATGCGACTTTTGAAAATGGGGTATTTTCCTTTAAATGGTGCTAATCATGGTTTATCTTTGTTGTTAGGGAGTAAATTTGGTATCAAATTATGCCTAGAAGATTCATCTAAATGCCTATCTAGTCCGTTTGGTCAAAAACAAATTAAAAGTTACTCAAAATGACATACACAAAGTGGTATACTTTCTTTTGTTGAACACTTTATGTTACTTTTTGAATTAGAGCGTAATTTCAATAACATGCACTTTTGGTAATTTATGCTCTGTTGCACTGTAACCTAGTATTGGGTATAATCCTCGAAAGTGGGTAGCTATCGGCGATTACCGGGTGACTGTCTGTCCACACGGTGAATTTCACGTTCAAATTAGGTAGTATAGCGAGTAACTACCCGGTAATGATTTGGGGAGCAAAGTGGGGAAAGCACCTTTTGCATGACATTGGAAGGTAGTGTTGATATTTTGCACAGCTTAATCCCCATCCCTGATCGTTTGTCTACAACTAAAAATTACCTTTGGGTGATATTTTCCTGATCTCCTCCACATAATCTTTGTTCCTATAATCGATAGGATGATCAACACCATTCATCTGAATCGCCTCATGTTTATGCGCCGATGCCGTACCAAACACAGTCGTACCTTCTACGGATTTGATGAGCTGCGTCGCTGCAAAGCCAACCCCACCTGTTATAAAATGAATAAAACAAAATAAAAAACACAAATTAAGTCCCAAAATTGCTCATTGAATTATCATTGAAAGGCGGCTCTGATCCCATTTTGACTCAACTAGTCTAACAGTGAACTTGTTAAACTCTTAACCTATACTATGAATAACTCGTCAATGGCATTACATAATAGTGACGTATGGCACGGCTGTTTGACTGTCCGATTTATAATTAAAATTATGGAATAAAAAAGATTAGGCCTACATAGTGGCCCAGTTATGGTTTGACCTGATTTAGGTAGCGGTAATGAATACGAGTATACGGTGAAAATTTCACGAAAACTGTAGGAGCCATTTTTAAATTATCGGCATTTTCTACTTTACACACATTTTACATGTAACTCTATGGGAAATGTGGCCGATGAGGGCGCTATTATAGTAAATAATAATATTCAAAGCTCTATTTCTCAGAAATGGCACCAACAAATGTTCTGAAATTTCTACAAAAGATGGCCAGTATATTCAGGTACTTGAATAAGTTAAAACCAGAACCGGGCCACCAAGTTACGGTGTTCTCAGAATAAAACAGACAAATTATGTGGGATCAATAGTGATGGTCGGTGGTATTATAGTGACGTATGGTCGGTGGTATTACAGTGACGTACTGTAAACTTTGGTCGATTTTGTGATTGTTTTGAATATCGTTTTCTTAATTTAATAGTTTAACTAGGTCCCGAACATTCATTATTACTATATTAGTCAATTGGTAATCAAAACATTGATTTGGTGAACAAAAAAGCTAATAAGAATCTTGGTTTAACATAGTGACGTATACAGCATACCACGGACGAACTGTCGTACTTATAAGCTTATTTCATAATTATGAGAAAGGTTAAGCTATTCAGGAAATCTTCACGTGAGTGTCTATGCCCGCCCACTACATAACGAAGCATGGGACACTTTGATGTGTTTGTGATATTGCAAAATAACTATTTTTAGGATATTTCCAATTTTTTTCAAATAATTAATTATCTTTATAGATATTAATTGTATTTAATGTCTGTCTATAACAGAAAATTTCAAAAGGATGACAGAAATGATATATTTATGTTATAAAATTGTTTAAGTTATGCTAAACTATATGTCCCACATGTACGCACCTACATCACATCAATGCAATATCATGTTATTGCCCCTGTGGTCTTACCTGCCGCCATATGTACCAATACACTCTTCCCTTTCCTCAGATTTGCCTGGTCAAACAGCATGATATATGCCGTAAGATAGTTGACTGGAATGCAGGCAGCTTCTTCGAATGTCATCTTCTCTGGCAAGACAAAGCACAACTCTGCATCTATAAGGACAAATTCTTTCCATAACCCGAACGTGTGATTGATACCGAATACACGGTCCCCGACCTGTAATGATAGATTGAATACCGTACTACTCTGAAGTTATATAGTCCTCCAAAAAGTAAAAGCTATACTTGAAAAGAATGTAATAAAATGCAGTTTTCATTCTCGCTCTTGGGTTTTGAACACGTATGGTACTTTGACAGAGCTGCATTGATCAATTGAAGCATCTCCAATCCTCATCCTATTATTGAGTGGTGAGTTTTCCTACTGCAGTTTATCAATAAGCTGCATATTACTATACACCGAGGCTGGGGCTTCTTGTAAATAGAAGAACCAAATGCTAAGAATGAAAAACGGACTTTATGTTAGCCACATAGCTGTATTAATCAATATTCATTCAATCTTAACGTGTCATATCTCATTATAATGCCCCTTTAATATTAACTTCTCTCGTCTAATATTAATTCATCTCTGACGTACCTTGATATTTTCGACTCCTGGTCCAACCTCCTCTACCGTACCAGATGCTTCCTGACCAAGCACACGGGGAGGAGTTATCAGGCCTTCTTTGCCGTAATAGCTTCCTTGTTTGGCAAAAAACACCTCAGCAAAGTTGATTCCGCTGGCTATAACTTTAAGCAACACCTGAGAGCAGACCAAAAGATGCAACATTATTAAACCCACACCAACAAACCTTACTCCCTTAATCAGTTAATACCTGACCATCTCCAGGTGATTTGGGTTTAGCATCTTCCACAACTTTCAGTTCATGATATTAGTAGGATCATGGTTTTGTAACCACTAAGAGCAAAGGAATGTTTGAGAGTGGAGTTTGGGACTTTATTTTGGAACAAAATAAGCTCCTATATCCCTCGCAAAAGTTTGGGGATCAAAAATTCCAATTGCTTCAATTAAAGGGACATTAAGTGGTGTTGAAAAGTTTAAATGTTTAAAAATTTACTTCAGAATTCAAGATGAACATTAAAAATCGCCATTATTGTTGTTTCTACTAACAAAAAACACAGCAAAACTAGATTAAAACAATATCATCGCTATTTATTGAAAAACGCCCTCTATGCATATATGGTTCGCGTTATGTATCACGCGTACTGCACGGGGATACTGTCGGACGTAAAATGCTGGTCCCGCGGGATAAGCATTTTTTGAATTGACGTTCTTGTACAAAGAGAGCTGATTTTTCTTAATCCTTATAGGTGTAAGTTCATACATGTAATACAATTATAAAAATAAACTAATCTCAGTTTTTATCATAATTGAGGGCGCTGCCTCCGACACATCTCTTAGTGTCCCTTTAAGCTAAGAAGCATACAAATTGTTCGTCTGAGCACCAAGGATTCCAAATATGTATAGTTTGTTCCACTTCCGATGTTCGGTTCCCCACTTACCAGGTAAAACGTTAATAGGTCGTTGACCTTTGCGCATGGGGTCAAAATTAAAAATTGCTCTGATTTTTAAAACAATATCTGGGGAACTGAACATCGGAAGTGGGGCAAACTATACATTTTCGGAATCCTTGTGCTCAGACGAGCAATTTGGTATGCTCTTTAGCTTAATTAAAGCAATTTGATCCCCTGTATGGCGGCCATTTTGGATTTTGCTGTCTCCTGGGAGTTGCCCAAACTTTTGCAAGGGGTATAGGCGCTCATTTTGTTCTAAATACCTTAAAGTACCAACATCGACTCTCAAACCTTCCTAAGCTCTCGGTGGTCACGAAATCACATTATGACCCGACTATATCCTCCCAAACCGGTCAACATGCAAACTCTCATGGTGTTAGATCGAGCTGCCATCCCAAACCGGTCATCTCATAAACACAAACCATCTATCCCACCATCATCCTGCTAATGTAAGCCATTTTGTAGACTGATGGTCAGATCAGGAGGTGTATTAAGACATTATGCGGGTCTAAATGATGTTATGATGTGAATGGAATGGGATTCAGGATGATGGTACTGTTATACTGACCACTGTGTATTGTATATCATGAGCATGATTTGGCCTAGATTAAAGTTTGCTTGTAACTCAGGAGGCAAGCGCAGCATCCCTCGTTTTTCCGGATCTGTATGATCAAATCTAGCTTATGGTTGTGCGCGCTTCTTGCAATAGCTACAATCACTATCCATACGACCCAACCGCTACCATTGATAACTACAGGGTGAGTCAAAAAGAAGTTGTACGAGAATGAATATTTGTTTAAAAATATACCAAACAAATTTGACAAACCAATGAGGCACGTATCAAAGAGCAACTTATTTCGCTTATATGACAAAAGGAATCATTGAAATCGATCAATTATATCAGGAGCAATGCCTGTTTCAATAAAAGAGACCCTATTTTTAGCTGTCCACGGAACGCTTAATCTTCTTGAAATCTATCCACTCTAGTGGGCAGCAAAATGTACACACGGGCATTCATATTCAAATGAGATTAAAGCCCGGGAGTTTTAAACACAGGTGAGAATTGTGTGCATAAAATAAAAAATCAGTGATAACAATAAGAAGATGATTAAACATTGAAGGCCCACTTAAAACAATTAAGACACCTTGAAGGACAAACATCAGCAATCATTTTGCTGCCCACTTAGAGTGGAAAGATTTCAAGAGCATAAGCGTTCCGTGGACAGCTAAAAAAGGGTTCTTTCATTAAAACAGGCATAGCTTCTAATATAATTGATCGATTTCAATGATTCCTTTTGTCATATGAGCGGAATAAGTTGCTTTTTGAATACGTGCCTCATTGATTTGTCAAATTTTTTTGGTCTATTTGTTAAAAAATATTCATTCCCGTACAACTTTTTTTTGACTCACCCTGTAGTGACAAATCCCTTACCTGGCCAGCTACAGGGCATTTGGGTTTATCCTCCTCCAAAATCTTCATCTTATGATAGCCTCCTAATCCAGTACACATGCATACCCTCATTTTATTTGATCCTGCCATTGTCAGATTGTGATGTCAATTGTTATGAAGTTACTGTAAGTAAATGTACGAGTCAAAATATTCAGGTCCCATTTTTAAAAAATCAGGAAAAATACTTCTTGTCAAAGAGTGGTCAACTGCTTCAGTGATATAGAAGTAGAAACACTTCTTCATAACTTAGATTAGTTTTCAAGGAAATTCCTAATTACACGCCAGTAGCGTAGCCAGCGGGGGGCAGGGGGTCAGACTGCCCCCGGACACCTAAAATGGGGACGGAGAAGCGGGAAAATGGGGACGAGAAATTATTCATGTACTAATTTACTGTGCGATTTTTTTTGACTGTGCGATTTTATTTTTTTTAAAATTGGGGCAACCTTATACGAAAATTTTAGAAATCTTGCCCCCCCCCCCCCCCCCCCGAAAAAAATCCTAGCTACGCGCCTGTTACACGCCATAATTTTTACAACGTATTTACGAAAAGTGCGAATCAAAAGTGTTCCACGGGTACGGGATTGCCATTAAGTTGGTGGACGTTATTACTTATACTGCAGTAACCATGGTAACGTTATCCATACAGCACAACAAACTTTATGCCTGTTGACATTTTATAAT